>JABUQX010032133.1:0-49703 GCA_015478945.1 Trachelipus rathkii
AATTGATACTTTATTATTAGAAATAGAAGCACATAATAGTTATGATTCATGTAATATAAAAAAATTATGTAAAGTAATGAAATACATTTATTACCTTTTAATTACACAATGTAAATATATAACCCTTCGGTATATGGTGGGCATGGCAACCGTTACAAATGTACAGACAGGCAATTGGAACCTATAGTTAGTTGGTTGGTCTGTGCTAACATGTGGGAATGCGTGTATTTTTCTTGTTCTATTATATTAATAATATATATATATATATATTAATTATATATATTATATATATATATATATCTATATATATATATAATATATATACTATATATATATATATATATTATATATATATATATATATATAGAATAATATTATAAAATATTTTATAATATAGTATAATATATATATTATATATACTATATATATATACTATACCTATATATAGTATATATATATCAATATACTATATAATATTTATATATATATAATATATTATATTATATATATATTATAGTATATATATATATTATATATATATATTACACTAAATTGTTCAGAAAAATATATATATATATATATATATATATTATATATATATAATATATATATATATATATATATATATATATATGATATCATATATATATCGATATACTAATATATAAGTAGTATATATATATATATTATTTATATTATTTATTTCAAGGAAATAACATTCAGTTTAGTGATATCAATTTTGAGACTTTAAAAATAAACGAGAATGCTCCCACGGCATTGTAAAAATTCGGTGGACAGTTTCTGTTACGTGTGTGGTCTGGTTTCTTTTTCTGACCAAAAACGTCGGATTTACTCCAGCATCAAAAGGCCTGCAATCGGCGCATATTTCGGTATCCAGTTGGGAGAGACCAGGACAATCACTGGGCTCACAGCACATTGTCCGCAATACATGTGCTGTGCGCTTACGCGGATGGATGAAGAAAACAACACCATTCTATGCCTTTTGCCATTCCAATGATTTGGAGGGAGCCCTGAAATCATGTAAACGATTGCTATTTCTGCATGATACCTCCCATCAGTCATGGCATGTCAAGAAAAAAAAGGCAACTGTAAAGTACTCTAAAATCCCGTCAGCCATCCTACCAGTACTCTATGCAGACGGTTTGCCCATACCAATTCCTCCAGTACACTACAATCTGGAGTCAGACGTAGCTGAGGATTGTGGAAGTGAGGAACCACCTTGTCCTTCCTCATCAAATGATCCGGATTTTGTGATTGACACTCAAGAATCTTGTCAGCCAAAATTGTTTTGTCAAGCTGGATTAAATGATTTAATTCGAGACCTAGACCTACCTAAAGTCAAATCAGAGCTTTTGGCATCAAGGCTTCAAGAAAGGAATCTCCTACTACCTAATGTTAATGTATCCACATACAGGAATCACCAACACGATCTGAATCAATACTTTCGAAATGAAAATTCTCTTTTTGCTTGTTGTGATGTGCCTGGTTTGATGAATGCTTTGCATTTAGAATACAAGCCAGAAGACTGGAGACTATTCATAGATTCTTCTAAGATAAGTTTAAAAGCTCTATTGCTACATAATGGCAATTCTCTTCCTTCAATTCCTATTGGACATTCTGTGCAATTGAAAGAAACTTATGCAAATATGAAAGCACTTCTTATTGCAATTAAATACAACGACCATCGCTGGCACCTCTGTGGAGACTTGAAGGCCATTGCAATACTGTTGGACATGCAATTGGGATACACCAAGTACTGCTATTTCCTCTGTAACTGGGATAGTCGGGATAGGTCTTCCCATAACAAACGTAAGGTCTGGCCAGCTAGGGAAAATCTCTTGCCAGGTGAGAAAAATGTCCAGCATCCTCATCTGATAGACAGAAACAAAATTCTTTTAGCACCTTTACACATCAAACTTGGACTCATGAAAAACTTTGTGAAGGGAATGGACCAGGATGGAGAGGTTTTCAGTACCCTCCAGGAAACAAAATTTCCAAAACTCAGTGATGCTAAAGTTTAAAGAAGGCATTTTCGTTGGGCCGCAAATTCGTAAACTTCTTAAGTATGTTAACTTTGAGCTAGTTCTTGCTGGCTATGAGAAAGCAGCATGGAAAGCATTTAAAGATGTTGTTCATGGCTTCCTAGGAAATCGTAGGGTTGATAACCACGTTGATACTTGTGGATACACTCAGAAACGTATCGTTTTTTTTTTTTTTCCCCCCAAATTTTTTTTTAGGGTGCCAACATGTTACCAAGATCATTTCCACATTCTCACCTGACTTCTTCCTACAATTGTGCGTCCGTGGAGAGACGAACATGGTGAGCCATTTCATCATGAATATATCTAGAATGGAAAGAAGGTATCAAGGTAAATGGGACGCCTCCATGCTTGGGGACTATTGCTGGACAGTGACAAGAGGCCCCACCCCAGAAACCATTCACAAGAGATTAAGCAAAGAGGAGTTCAAGAGATTAACATTAAAATGTGAGGTTACTGATTATAATGACATGAAAAGTTAAACATTACACATAGGCAAAATATAATAATTAATGTCATATAAAATTTATTTACATTTTTGGTAGTTGTGTACTTATTTTATGATATTAAAGAGCTTCAATTGATATCTTTTCGATAGCTAACATGTAAGTTCTACGTTATTATTTAATATGTAAATATCTTCAAAACCAGAGCTAAAAACATAAAAATATTTATCAAGTGATAAATTTCCTCTACAATAAATAGTAAATTTTTTCTATTTTGAGCTAGGAAAATTTTTTCAAATTTACAAAATTATGCTGACCAGGCTTATTTTGTAATATAACCATTGCTATTTTTTTTATTTTCCTGGTTACCCAAACACGTGCTCCCATAAAAACAGCTGATTCCAATTGTTTGTAAACAAAAGTAAACTTTTATATGAAATCGTGATAGTTTATACACAAAATTTGTGCTAAAACTGCGGTAAGCCATTTCTATGGAGCGTTAAGCAACAAGCTGACAAAAACGATAAAACTTTCTAAAAAAAGTCCTAATTAATTTATTTAAAATCATGTAACCTAAAGCAACTTAGACTTATTATCATTTCTTTTGTTCGTCATATTTTTTAAAATTAATAAGTAAAATTTTAGTAATGCGACACACATTATATATATATATATATATATAAATATATATATATATATAATATATATATATATATATATATATATATATAGATATATATATATATATATAATATAAAATAGTATATATATAATAATTATATATATATAATATATATATATATATATATATATATATATATAGTATATAAGCTATAGTTTTATATATATAATTTTAGATTGAAGTTATGTAGAATTTTTTTTTTACTATTTTTTATAGTTAAGGAAAGTTCATTAGAAATTCCCGGTTCCGGCCGGATTTTTTGTTGGATTTTCGGCTAATTCGATTCCGACCGGAACTTGAAAATTTCAGTCCGGTACAACCCCTAATGCTAAACACCCCAAAAAGGAACAGGCTCTCGCCAGATATAGTGAAAAGCAAATGTTTTGCATCCACAATTTTGAGTATTGAATGATATTATCTTTATCTTAAAGGAGGTGTATAGTATTCTGTTATGTTTGAATAATAGCGTTTTTATTTTGTCTTTTCAGCTGATTAATTGATGTCTCTTCTTTCATTATTTTATTCTTTATATTGTAGCTAGTTAAAGAATCTTCTGGTAAATTGTAGTTGTTTGAAAAACATAAAAAAGATTTTTGCTAAACTTTGTAATACTTACTGGAAAATGGAAATGGAATATTTTTGAATAAAAACAAAACATAAAAAAGTTATTGATATTATATTTGCATGTTATTATTCCTTAAAGTACTATTTTAATTTATAAAATAAATTATACTTGGATGCACAGCCAAATATGAAAAAATGACTAAAGTATTGGTGTGTACAAATTGCCATTTCTGCCTAGCAGTACACAAATGGTTTATATAATTACTGTTGGTAATTATTATATAATTAATAGTATCGGTATCTCTATTGGCCACCTAAAAAATAGCTCCTTTCTGGAAAGTACCATATACAATATACAGTGATACTGGGATCATCTGTACATACATTATACACGGCGCGGATGTAGAAGGTCGTGCCTCTGTATACCCGAAGGCGACGCCCCATCCTATGGACGGCTGGATTACATCTCTATTTCAAACATCTCCTTTTACACACCTTGCCAAATCTCTCTAACCAATCCTATCATCGATCTGCGACAAAACTCCGCGCTGCTACACTGAACATATCCGCTATACACTGCAAGACATACATCACAGACACCTATAATAGATACACCCTTCACTCGTCTTTCCTTCCTTCTCCTAAGCTCGTATCCTATCGAGGTGTGCACCATATCTCTCACAGCCACCTAACACTCTGCATCACCGTTATCTCCTCCTCACGCTCTCTCACTTTTCAAACGCCATTTATCTTACATACGCTTCACTATCGTCATACATACTTTGATTCCATTCAGAAAGACCTACCACCAAAACACCAATATATCAATATCCTGCCATAGTGCCATGCTCCTCTCTATACTCACAAACATCACTCCCACGTAATAGTAAAATACATATATACAATACAATATGCTCCATATCAATTTATCGTGGGCACACACATCGTGAGCAATCATCTAAGAGAGGTCTGGTATAGATTAGCGCTAGACGATGACACTCTCGCATCCCACCACATTCCCTTACCACTTCTAAAACGGCCACTTTGTTCCTTCATCAATCGCTTCAGTCACTCGATCGCACCCTTTTGACTAAAAATACCAGCAATATCTTCCCTACAACAACCGCTAAATCTACATTAACATACTCCTCGGCGCGATAACTACGCTTCTTCCCCGTACACTGATACTATAAAGTCCGTGCAGGGGATTACTGCTCTTCCTCCCAATCCCTCCACGCACCACCCCACTATTCTCTACACAATCCTCTAATATTCACCACTTGTCCTCCCTCTCCTGTGCTCTCAGCTCGCGCTCTCTCTCTTGTCTGCGGAGTGGACTGCACTCAGTGTGGTAATTTTATCTATACCTGCAGTAGATTTTTACCTAGTGCGCTTGCACTATCTATACGCAACATTTTCTCCCATTACTCTCATAACACATTACTAGATGAGATCCATCTATATCACACAAATTATGCTAATTTTCACATATGTGTGGTCTCGATCCTAGTGCTCTCTCTAAATTCCATAACACTCGATTCACTATCTCTCGCATCTATTAGTGCCGTAGTGAGTATTACGTGGCAGATTAGAGTTATTATCGGAAGGTTCGGCTACCACACTGTACGTACGACAAGTGGTTAGTATCTTTTGCATTGTCAAGTTGCATCAGGGTAGTACGAAAGCGATCCAATCCCTATATTCTTATTTTATGTCTTAGTGGAGGTATATTCCTCTTTCTCGGTGTTTAGTGAAGGTCATGTGTTTATTTAATATGGTATTGATGATTGTTACAGTTTAAGACATTACTTAGATTAAAATCATATATAATTTATGAGGTTTAATAATATTAATTTATATTATTATGATGAGTAATCAATTGTTGATTGTTACTGTAGTTAGCGGATTTGAAGAAATTGAGATTCTTTATACTATGACGAAGGATATAGTATTAAAATTTTGTATATAAGTATATTTGTTAGTGAATGATTTAAATATGTTTAAATAGTTGATTTGTAATTATGTATGTATAGTGAGTTAAAGTGATGAATAAATAAAAGTGTGATTTCTGTTTTATTTATATATTATATATTTATTTATTTGTTAGTTTGTGTATATATTGTATATATTAAGTGTTCAGATTTGGATATACTTCTTATATGCGTAGTATTCTTGGTATATCATGTAATGAATTTGATGATATTGAATATAGTATTGATATTATTTGCGCCGTACCGAGGAGGATCTCAAAACAGTTTTCAACTATCTTAATAGAAATTCTTTATGTTTTCAGTTTATGAGCGTAACGGAGTATCATAGGGGAAAACTCAGAATCTACTTACAACTCTTAGAAAGAGGTCGCGCGATGATAGGATTTTCGGATCCTATATAGTGTTAGTATAATTTATTACCTAGAAAGTTCCCCTTACCATGTGAGATAAGTGGCATATGATAGCCCGTGGAGTAGTGAACCATTTATGATAGAAATAAGATATATTTTAAAAGAAAGGGTTGGTAGGCAATGTGTATAAATATTGAAAACGATGTAGGAAATATATAATGTATATTGTATTGTTCAGTCCATTATGAGCGGGCGTAATATAATATATTCAAAGTATTGTTTATTCGTAAAAATTGAGTATATTGTTAGTTGGTATAAATTTCTAATAGTAAAATTATTATGTTAGGGTACGTTATTACATATTAGTTAATTATAGTATAATGGTGTTAAAGAATATACTAAAAGGAATTAGATTAGTATATATTAGAATAGGGTGAATAACAAGCTCAGGCATATAAAACATAACTACTTTAGATAATATTACCTATACTATTACATACATCACAATTCAATATATTAAACATATATACTACTATTATATAATATAATTATCACTATAATAACATTTATAAATATATTTAATTATTGAAATAAATGTTAGTTTTCACTTCTAAATGAGATAATCCTATAAATTATTATTTATTTATCTATATCATACATATAAAAATACTTTGTTATTTAATATTTATATGCTAGTATAACTATATAGATACAATATATCAATTACTTACAAATTATTACCCATTATTCAGAAAATTAATCCACTAGTAGTTATAAAATAGTATTCTTTTAGCTTGACTGTACGCTGGTGAGCTTCACATTGCGACAATCAATCATTGCAAGATATAGCTGCAACATAACTGTACAAAGTAACGCATTAGGAAAAAAACGGAAGTTTTCGCGCTGCCTTTTAAGATAACGAAAAACAGACAAACGGAGGATCCGTTACTTCCAATTACTTTAAAAACGTATTCTGATTAGTTAACGAGTGGAACGCGATCGATAGCTCCTACCTCTGTATATAATTATTATACTAATTTGTTATGTATAACTAATAAGAAGTCTTATATTATTACTATATATAGTATAAATTTAATATGTACCCCTATATATATTATATATATATTATTATAATACTTATACCCCTAAATAACTTTTTTGAATATATTGATTATTATATATATATATACCACATACTACTAATTATATGTATATATATATAATATAATAAATATTATTAATATCATTACATAACTCATCATATCTATTACAAATAAGAATTATGTGATCATAATATCATCATTATATATATATTTAACTAAATATACTATACTAATCTATAATTATATCTAGGACAAAAACTAACAAACAAAAAAAACAGAACTCACACATTATACCTCTCGCCTCCTGTATTATTATCCTCTAAACAACTCAAGCACAATAGTGTCACAATGAAAAAACCTATAATATAATGCTAATAGGTATGTCCGCTCTGCTCAGATAAGTAACTCTATGGCAAAATATTAATTTTAATATACTCAAAACTTAACGTATCGTCTCTTCAAAGGAAAACTAATAACATATTTGTGCAACTGAAACGTGCATGGTACAATGTCTCTGTATGTGAACCAAGAGAAATACAAAAATATTTATTTTTTATTTTTTAACTAATCAAGAAATACCCAAGGGTAAAACCGCAGCATGCGACAAAAGAGTCGGACGGTCTCCTCGGCTCTGAGTGATCGACAATGGGGAGCGCGAGGTACTTCGTACTCCCCCTCTGTCCCTCACTCCGTCGGCTCGAGCCCTTTAAAAAAATTCATACCCTGATTCCAAATATTTATTAGGCATTAAAAAAAAAAGCTTTTTTTTCATACAATTTCATACGCTGATTATTATATCTATTAGTTTTTTTTTGTACCTATTTTTTTTTTTCCCTTAAGTTTTTGAAGATATTATAAAAAAAAACAAAATAAAACAAAAACAAAAAAAAAAACAATTCATTATTCATAAAAATTTCATACGCTGAATCCACATGTTTTGTAGTTTACTTTATGTTTTTACCTATTCTTATTCTCTAAGAGATATTTCAATGGTCGTCCTATAACTAATAAACTTTCTTTTAGTTTGGCCATAAATATATATGCATGGGCGGTAGCAGGATTTCATTAAGTGATATGATAACTATTATAAACACAATGCTAATTATTTAGGTAATGATATAATAAATAATTCTTATCAAAAATGACACCACACTGGCCTAATAATATATAATATATACCTATAAATTAACATATTAAAAATTAATATGAATTAACACTATATATAAACTATGACAAATTATATCCTATATATAACTATATATATATACTGCTATTATATATATATTATATATAATAATTATACTCATATACTATATATATAATTTCATTATAATCTAAATCATTATATTATACTAACTATAATATAATATTATATTTAATTATAATGATATAAATATATATATAGATATATAAGTATATATACTCATTATTGTATATCTCACATATTATAGAATAACTTACATCTTTTATTAGTAATAGTAAAAATTTATATATTGATAATAATATATATATATACTATATTTATGTATGTTAATTATTAATTATACTAATATACTATATTAAATTATTACACTAACTGATTTTAATATATTCAATTTATCAAAACTAAATTATACTAAAATTATCTAATCATTATATATCAATCAAAGTTACAACAATGTTATATACCTTTTTATACCCTGTGTAGCTATAGCAATGATTTTTGAGATTATTGAATTTGTGGCTCTTCTAGAGGCTGGCATTATATATTAATATATATTATTATATATATATATTTAATTATAATATATATATAAATATATATATAATATATATATTAATAGTAATATATATTATATTATAATATATATTATATATATAATATAATCTATAATAAATATAATTATTAATAGTAATATATATTATATATATTAATTATTATATTAATATAATATTATTATTAATATATATATATATATATATATATTATATATGTATATATATATATTAGTTATATATATATACTTATATTAATATATTATATGACCAGCGTTATATGGACTTATTTATTATTATCGTCATTTGGATCTTATTAAAATCATTATTATATAATGCTTACTCATATATAGTATTAAAATACTGGAATATATCTTGCTTAGATGAGTATGACTGGTCCTAATAATTATTAGTATAGACCTTTCAATTAAATAGTATAAAAAAAAATAAGTTAAATGAGAAAAAAAATTAAAAATTATATATATAATATATAATATTAAATGCCTATTATCTCTCAAAAATAACAATAGCTACAGCGAAAAGGAAATACATTTTTGGAATACACATAGATAAATTTCACATAGGAAAATTTTATTGTTAATAATTATAGTAATTGATTAGAAGGCCTAATTTAGAGTATATATATATTATATATATATTATACCTTTTATTAGTATTTCTCGTGATTTAAAAATAATAATATCATTTTACTATTAAATTTTGCTTTATTAACGGTCACAACTAAGGCTGAGGCTTCAGATAGACCGACGTGGGAACATAGGGGTAGGATTAGTTATTAATCTCTCCTCAGTTATATAGTTCGGGAAGGGGCGGTGAGAGAAAGATATACACCTCATCAACACTCAAATATACTCAAATAAGAGTACTGGGTGAGTTCTAGGTATGAACTCACCTAACTCCCCTAGGAGTGGGTAGGAAAATTATCCTATACTACCCTATAACGTAAGTTTACTACCCCATGGTATATATATATATAATATATATATAGTAATATATATTATCAGAAATAGTATATGGTCTCCAAAATTGCTGTAATATTTCTTCTTATTGCTCTGCATTTGCAATTTATTTGATAATGTTGTTCTCTATCCCAGACTGAATTTATCATACGGGTTACGCCTTCGCGAGATTGAGTCTAGACAGCTGTTGGACAGCCGCCAAAATGCCTATTCGAACATACTGATGATTCTAGCGCGAGAATAATGTCAGAAGATCCAGGCTGTATAAAGGCACAAAGCTAGTTGACTTTAAGCCAATATGAAAAAGATAACACATTAAAACTTTAGAAAAAATAAAATATAATATATTGTTCCAGTATATTAAGTGTGATATTACTACTTCATATATCTAATACAGATTGAGTATTTTTTTTCACAGAGTATTTTCTACTACTAAAACAACATAGTCAAAAAACGTCGTCTGGCAAAAATTTAAGGCCAATAACAGTAAATTTCGCTAAGCTAAACGAAGCAAGTGCCCTTTTTTTTCGCACCGCACGCCACATTTATATATATAAATCATTATCGCACTGTTAATATATATAATAATCCAATATATATATATATTATTATAAATAAATATATATAGTATATACTAAAATATATATTATACTTATATTAATTATTATATATATATATATATAATATAATATATATAATTAACACAAATGTTTATTAATCTCAAATATTCCATCTTCGTGTAAAATAATATATATTTTATTTATATATTAATTAAATATTATATTATTTCATACTTAAGCTGTGGGGCAGGTAAAACCATAGTATGAATTACTACTCAATAAAATTAAATATATGATAATATATATCCTATATTTATATATATTATATATTATATGATATATATACTATATATAGGTATATATAATTATGTATGTTTTTGAAGTATATAATATATATTATAAATATATTATATTAATTAGTATTATATATACAATATTATGGTACAGATAATAATAAATAGAATATATAATAGACATGGACTATATATACACATGATAATTACACTAAGGGTAATTATGTGACATCACTAAAGCTGCTTCCAGATAGCCCGACTAAGACAGCCCGGGACGGCAAATACATAGCGCATGATGTCATTCGTTTCCAGAGCTCGTTTTGACGCACTTCTACGTCACGTACACGTCACAGTCAGGCGCCCGTTGTTAAATTTTCCTCGATTTGGGAATTAATAAGGGGCGGGCTGCGCGGAAGAGTACTTTTGTTCAAAAACAAATCTTTTTACAAAAACATGTGTCGGAAATGGAATGCCGCCAAAATTTTTCAATATTTTAGTTAACTTTAATTAATAAGAGATACTAATAATATCTATACATTTTCATAAAAGTAAATACATATAAGTATAAAGATTATTGATTATTACAATGTCAGCTGATCCGAAGGGCACGTAAGCTCGGCCGTTTTCAGGTACTCAAATCTCCTGTTCTCTGATTGGTTAATGTAATTTTTTTCAATCGAAGCGTTTCCGAAGTCGATTTTGACACACGGGGCTGCACGTCGGAAGCTTCTGAAACGACAGCTTACCATAGTCTGGAGCATTCTCCCTCTTCTACTTTCCCCACTTTCCATGATATGCAAATATCTAAACTCATGTACACTTTGGCGACATCTCCGCATTATTGTATCTCCCTTGATAGAGAATTGTGAGATCTTATTATAATCGCTTACCCACAACTACTCAAGGAGGAAGTATAAGTATAATAACCCTATTTTGGTGCGGAAGATAACCAAAATATTTATTACTATATAATTATAATTATAAAGCTATATTAAACAATTACAAAAATATTAATACTATATATATATAAATAATATAATATATACTACTACATATAATGGAACACAATACAAGGGCCCACAAAACTAAATAAGAATAATATAAAATAATAGTATATATAAAATATATATGCTCTCATCTGATAGCGCCTATATAGTAATACCCATACAAATAAATAATACGTAGTCACAATAATCCATCCATATAATAGTATAGTAATAAATATAATTAAAGATAAGATAAGTATATCAATATGCACTCCAAGTATAGGCGTATATATAATAAACAGAAAAAGTGTCCTAACTAATATTGTATAGAATAGGAAAAAATTATGTGAGAATATATATATGAAAAATAAGTAATACAGTTATATAAAGTAAAAATTAGAAAAATAGGTAAATTATCATATATAAATATATAATTATATAATACTATACTAACTGTATCTATATTATGACAAGATAAATATTCCTTCTTCATATTTTTGCTTTAGCAACCACAGCCAATATTGTAAAACAGAATCTAGGCGAAATATATGTTTAGAAAACATGGATTCCTATTAACGAGATAGTTTATCTTTTAATGTAATTACTACAATTCAAACTTGTAATTTTCCTATTGTATTGATGACTACCACGATAACTTATCAAAAAAGGTAAACAATTTTGAAGACTTACACGTAACTAAAAAATTCTGCAGACTAATTTGAAGGCATGAATCAATATTCCAGATAAGGAGATGCGATATATTAAAAAAATATCCATATATCGGATTATCATAAATTTAATGATGCCACCAAATATGGAGTTATTTTTTAAAATATCAAATCTCGTCGACTCGTCAAGGTACTACGAGGAACGTTTTCAGATTATTGCAACTTGCCTAACGAAAACACTTTAGTAAAAATGCCATAAAGTGCGTTCGTTTATCGTAACACCAATATTTAGACCACAACCATATTAGATAAGAAGACTAACCCAAACACGTCAGGACATATTCTAAATCTGACGCGGTTGGCGTCCTTGGTGCTCGCCGAATTTAGGAAAATGTATACAGAAACAAATGTAAACAAACAAAATGGCGACGTTGTATAGGTCCGTTTGATTTTATGCAACTTTTCATTGCATCTACCATTTGTTGAATTTAAAATCAATTTCTATAAAACATTAGGCTATATTATAATATGTTAAATCAATATATTATGTTAAATAAAAAACTTATTGTTATTTAATTTTGTTGTTTTTTGTTTATTCCAAAAACCACGTGCTCCATCGAACAGTACTGATCAAAAAAATTATTAGTAAACAATCGATATCGATTATGCCTGAAATTAACGTGCTAAAAACAGGGAATTTAGCATTTTCTTATCGAGCGTTTAGCACAAATGCAAAACGAAAACGCCTTAAATCCTAGTCTTTGACATATATAAGAATAACTATCAGAAGAGCGTAATAGTCATAATATAGATCAGTATCATGACGCAATTTAAATATATGTGAAAAAATACTCATTATATAACTACTACTAGAAATAAACATATTTAACAAATATATACTATTATTTATATATAACACATAAATGCTCACTCAAACAACAGCATATAATATAATAATAATATATATGGTGTATATAATAATATATATCTGTTAATAATATGTAGAACTCTTAATCTAAGTTAATCCTAAGTTCAAAAATAGACGTATATGAACTAAAAAATATGTTCAATATATTATAAATATCATTAAAAATAAATATTTAATAATAATTATTAATATATATTATTATATTAATAAATATATAATAATATATAGTAATTAAATAATTATAATCAAATTGATATATCTATAAATAATATATATATATGATAATATATAATATAATTAATAATTATTATAGAATATATATATAAAAAATATATAATAAAATATATATTATATATTCTCCTTTTTGTTTCCCATTTTAGATTGATGGATAGAAGTAGAAGTTGCGTTACTGATATCATATACATTAATACTTAAGGTTAAAAAATTGCACAGACAGCTTCTTTGGGTTCATACCAAACAAATCTAATTATGTATATATAAATCCAATAATTACATTTAAAATTTTAGTAAAAATGAAATTTTAAAAGATATCTTATTATACTAAACATTATCCCAACTGATAAATCTTATATCACACACAGACCACATTTTAATAAAAAAAAAGAAAATTAATATAAAAGAATTAGTGTAACGCATTAATATGATGAGGGTGAAACACAAAGCAAATCTGACATATGAAAAATAGCTGAAAATATTTAATTTTTGTTTGAAAAAAATGAAAATTCAAAATAAAAAAATATTCGAATATATTCGATAGTGCGACACTGTTAAGACAATATAAATATATTGATTATATCTGAACGGAACAAATATCATGGAAAAAAAAATATAAAAAAATCTATAATCGAATTTATATATTTGGTAATACTCTATCAAACATTCCTTAATTCCAGTTAATAGATGACGCCACACCCAGATCCAACACACAAGAGGACACAAGTATAAATATAAAACCGTAGTAGAGGTACGAGTCATACGAGTTGTGTCAAACTTTATCCTACTATTTCCCAGCTTACTTGAACAAAATTAAACTTGCTTCAAAGAGCGCAGTGTTTTAAATGTTAGTATGGATATAGCGAACCCAGAACTCCAGGTTCGTCTTCTGTCCACGCCTATGCATCACAAGAAACCTGCAGTGAACGGAGAAAATGCTTACTTGCGCTCCAAGAAGACTATTGACGGCACCTGAACGGGATAACCTTTTGTGGTATGGGGGGCTCCACCCACACCGGAAGATAATGAAGACCATCGTCCTTCAATGAAGATAAAAGAATATATTATTCTGGTAGTTAGTATTAATTGTGGTAAACAACAAAAAATATATCATTTTGACCTTCAAAGTGTAGCATTATGCTGTTATTTCTCTATGTTACTCTCTACACTCTCCCCTCTCTCTCTCTCTTTCCTCTCTCTCCTCTCTCTCTTTCCTCTCTCTTCCTCTCTCTCTCTCTGTCTTCTTATTTATCTATAAATAATTTTGTAGTATAGGTTTATATCTCATGTATATTACTCATATACAGTACTTAGTAATATTATATATAGCAGGTCATTATATTTATTTTGAATAAATAAAATAATAAATGATATTATTTGATAAAATTGAATTTGTAAAATTAATACCAAATATGTTTTTTGAATATTTTAGTACTATATTATAATGTATAAATATTTTGTGATGTAAATAAACAGCCCATTAACTATGAATGTATAAGTCAAGTACTATAATGTGGATTATGTTCATAGTGACATAGCTAATTTTTTTTAGCTTGAAGAACATTCGATATTCAATTTTTTCCATACTAATAGCGTAATACTAAACAGATAAGGAACTTTGGGGTGAAAAAATCTACTTTGTCCGCTCGCTCGTAGATATTCGTCTACAAGATAGTATAATTTGTTTTCAACTTTGATAGTAAACTCCACGAGACAGAATAATTGTCTCGGTGAGTAGAGACTAGCTTATTAAAGTTACATTGAAACTTTTGGATATTTTTGTCCTCTCAAAATTTTATCGCGATATTTTTGAAGTCTATATAAAGCCTCTACTGGTAAGCATCTTATTCTTCTTTATACCTCTCGTTTAATTTTTTGTATTTAAATAATTATGATATGATCGTTTTCAACAATATTATCCTAAGGCATCATTATATATATATATGGTAATTGTGTAGATTAGCTCAGTATAAAAACATTTTAGTTGATTAATTCACTTTATGAGGCTTGAAATAATATTTGTATATTTAATATATACTCAAATTAGAAAAGTAGAGAATATGTAATATAAGTTAATAATATTTTAAGTTACTCAATTAAGAGTGACCATAGTAAGGTGGATGTTCACCCCAATATTTATGGATTAATCATAACAGGATATATATCACGAAAAATTAAATAATGAATAGTGTAAAAAAATAAATCCTGTTTACGCTAGTAAGTCTTTTGGTAAAAAAGTTACAGCCTCTCAAAGTTATGACTTTTCTCATCTTATTAGATTTATTCTTATAAAATAAAAATATATAAAATATACTATATAAAATATATTATATCTCTATAATTATTATATATATGTAATGAGCTCTTATAAATTATATAATAAACACACAAATGGATTATAACGTCTATCTCGACTGCACAACGAGAGCAAAGTTGCTACCAGCCTTCTCTCAAAAAATTTAAAAAATTATATAGCGTTGGGCAGGAGGGGTTCATTACTCAAAAAAAAAATATATGTGGGACCTCAATAAACATGAGTCATACGATTAATATGTGAAGGATATGGAGGGGTGAATGCTATTTATGAATTTAGAGTATATAATATACATTACATATACATATAAATTTACTCTGATTTATATATAGGTAAACAAAGTCTATATCATTAACCCTGACCACTTGTCAGCCCTCTGACATAGAGCAGCTCTTGATTGTGCCCATCCAAAAGATGAAGAGGCTCGTAGGAAGTTTCGTAAGTGAGACTATTACGTATAGAGGGCATAGCAGTAAGCTTGTGTGTAACTAGATAGATGGAACTGTGATTGCGGCGCGAAGAATTTTCGATTAATACAACGTAATCGGGTGCTACGAGATCCATCATAATTTATATTACAAGAGTGTGCATGAGAATAAAGTAACAGTGATAGATTTTCATAAAATTGGTGAGCCCACAACGAGTGATCCTTGAGTCTCGGTCACAACTACCTTTCACTACTGCAAGTCTCTCTATATGCGTAAGAAATTTAGACACAACCAGGACATCTTACCATTTGGTTTATGATGAGAGATGAGTGTACAGAAACAGGATTCTACTCTAATGCGTGTGAGAATAATCGGTCTTTTGATCCCAGGAGGAAGTCAATTACTACATGTCCTGTAGCAGGCGTGCATGGAGCACGTTGTGGCGTTAGATTAAGATATTAATAGAGATATATTATGAGAATTACAGAGTGCACCGAGACGTCACGAGACGCTATCATAGTAGTAGAAAAAGTTTAGTAAACATGAGTATTGTCTGAGAATAGTATTAGTAGTGGACGAGATGTTGATACCAATATTAGCCTATAAAGCTTCTAAATATCAGACAAGTGCGGGGCTGGTAGAGACGCAGCGTGCGATATTCACCCTCTAAGGCAATGATTGAGAAGGTGGTCTGCATTCCGAGACTCTCAGCGCGTGAGAGTGCCGTATATAGAGAAGTATCTTTTTTTTGATAATATCAACTGGCGCCAAGTTATCTATGAGTCCGTATAAGACACAACAAAAAAAAAGAATACACACGTCATAATTCTATACATATAAAGCCATTATTATTAATGTCTCTTATGCATTTTATCGCTATGTCAGCCTTGACCGTGGTAGGGTGGTGAACGGTTACCACGCATTGATTGTTTGGTGACTCGAACCGACGTGCGTCTATTATTATTACGGCTAATTCTCTACACGTATTATATAATGATTCGTACTCTTTATATTAATGTTTTTTCACCTTAGAAGGATTATGAGAGTAGAGTGGTCCAATATATAATATATAAAAAATTTCGTCACCATACTAATAAATATATGTCAATAAATGATATACAACATATAGTGAATATATATAGCAACGAGGTGGTCCAATTCACTACTTCTCGACCCAAAATAATTTTTGATCACGTGTTGATGTATATATATAGTTGTCTTTGATTAAAATTATCCATTTTATATAAATACGAATATATTTTCACTTTTCATAATATAAGTATAACATATCGATTAATAGATTATCCTTAAATATATTATCTATTATGTTTCTCAAAAAAATTTTTTGTCAAAATTAATACGCCAAGAGTACAAAAAAAAAACATAATAGATCTATCCCCCCTCTTCGACGTCCCGGGCATGAGTCGAGCGCCCATCTGCAACAATTTATACTGGCCTCGTGTGTGAATTCGTTAGGCCCCACCGTTATTTTTGGCCACTGTTTAACGGTTGGAACAAACATTTCTTTAGCCAGTTTAAAAGCTAACAATTTACTTGCGTACGTCTTCGTTCCATACACAGATACACACATACTCTAAAAATTTATGATAAACATTAATATTTGATATAATAAATATAAAAAAAGCCCTAAAAAAAACTCACAAATTTTAAAGAAGTGAAATTTCTATGAATGGAACATATTCACAACAGTAATTGACAAGTTCTGCGATTTCAAACAATTTTTGTAAAGAAATCGATGACAACTATTATCATGTGCTGAACCTTTATATATACTCATCTAGAGACATAACATGTGCCACATAGTGCAACATACCTCGCGTCATTATATATGAGATGTAATATTCTTTTCTATATTTCACTATTCAGTTTATTATTATACTAGTTGTCAATTGTTTGGTATATATTGATTATTGGTAGTAGGTGTGCAGCTAGTGACTGCGAGCCCCTACACATAAACGAGGTCGCGCGCAAGTACTTGGTTCACCCTCTGCCTCTTTAACAGCTATATAATCTTTTTTTCTCGAGACACATGAATATATGGTTCATCAAGTGAAAAATTATAATTATTATTATTTTGATGATGTTATTATATGGTTATATGTGGAGAAGGAATAATCATAGTAAGATTTGTAACATAAACCGTTAGCAGCTACGGGAGCAAGTTGAAGGTTATAAGTAAATTAGAACATGTTCATCAAAGGATAGAGATTCTCTGACTGACTACAGTGTGTATATATATCAATAAGAATGTGTAATTTCCATAAATTGGGCACGGCAGTTAGTACGTCACTATACTCTTCGCGCTAGGTGTCTCTTAGGATATAGATGTGAGATCATGATAGTAGCAATAGAGTACGATGAAGCAACTATCTCTGAATCCAAACAGCCTCAGTAAAACCGAAGATCAAAAAAAACAAACATATATACATGTCTGTCTTTACTGTGCCATAATAATATAGGACTGTCCGTCAGAAGGAGCGAGACAAAAAAACTACTTGACGCGCAGAAATGACAACTGGATATGAAGGAAAATACTGGAAACCACACAGGAAATAAATGGCAGAGTAATATAAATTCTATAATATATTAACAATTAGTTTTATGAGTGTCTGAAATGATGATCAGAAGAATTTCTACTTATCATTAGTGTATTAGTTACGTATTTTATAATACAGTCTATAGGAGTCACTAAATTATAGTAATATGATTGATAGCCTATTAAGAAGGCGAATGTAACAGAGAAAGTGCCCGAATATATTAATTATGATCGCTATCTCACATCCTCACATAATAAACAAACCATATCTACTTGAGGGTAATGATACCTGCGTGACTATCACACTTGTAGTTATAGTGTACAGGCTTTAATAACCAGTTTGACTTATATAATGAACACTATTAAATATAAAAATTATATATAGGGGTGATAGTAATTATGCAAATATAATTCCATAATATCAACAAACTCTCGCTTGTACACTGCGCGCGTCTGTAATATAAAGAGCTATAGGTTACGTCGGTCAGGCGTTGTGCTCTAACTCATGGTCGGCGTGAAGGGAGAACTTATAGGCGAGTGTATTAGTATAGGGATATTAGATTTATATAACTGAGTGTATTAGTTAGGGGAAGACCCCATGCTGAGTTATTTTTTCAAAAGATATGCTGATCAAGTGAGCGTGAACACACTACGTAATTGATGAAGAAACTATGCACTATTAGGAAATAGGATAAGTAGGAATGTAGTGATTCATATAAATCTTTTACATAATTGAAATAATATACATAATTATTTGAGAGTAAAAATGAGAGAAAGGATTAAATTGTTAATTTAATCTCTAGACTTACTATGGCTGCTCATATCAATGTATCCGCTCGTAGTATAGCGCACATTATTACATAGACTCACAATCACTTAACTGGCACATTTATCGTGACATGTGACTATGCGCTGCCCTGTATGCGATTATAAATATCAGACGAGTGTTTTGACTGTGTGAGTGCGTTCGTGCTCTGCGAGACTCCTCACACCCTAGAATATGCCTATGACAATAATAGAATAGCGTGTGATAAAAAATATAAGAAAAAAATAGATAATGATCTCAGCTAAAATGAGCGTTATCTCTCTATTTCGATCTTTCTCTTCTTCCAATTCTCACTTCAGTGAGTTGGGAGTGATGGCAGGCTGTATGTTATGTTTTGGTTATTGCAAAGTATGTTCTATATGGATGGTTGTTATGAATAGAATTAGAGGGGTGGAGGTTGATCTATTTGGAGGAGTTTTTCTGTCTCTATTGGTTTGTTTTGTTTCAAGTGTCAGGAGATGGAGAGAATGGAGGTTGCCCTCACAACTCTGTGTGGGAACTGCGAGCGAGTTCCTCATATATAGATCCTATTTGCTTTGTTAGCTGAATTGCTGTAGCGATTGAAGAGTTGTGGATAGAGGATGTGGTAGAGAGATTTGAGAAACAGGGTGTAAATGTAGGGGTTTGAAAGTAAATATAGATAAGAGTTAAAAGGTTATGGATTGGAGTTGAGGACAGTGCGCTTGAGTTGTGATAAGAATAGAGATATAAGATGAGTGAGGCAGCGAGATTATGGTAACACAGCAGTGTTAACAGACCGCTCGTAACATTCTAAATATTTAGTAGATTAAATATAGGGGTATATTGTCACTTCGTAAACTGATAAATTTTTATTAAGTTCCAGCCATGAACCCGAATTTATCCTGAATATCCCACACAAATGTAAAATCAGTTCATGAAACTGAGTAAATTTCGAGATTTTCACGTACTATGTAAGTAAATCAATTTGAATGTATAAAAAAAAAAATTCTAATTATATTCTAATACATCATTATTAAAATCATATATATATATAATATAGAAATATATATTATATATTATTATAGAAAATAAAGATATATAATAATATATAAATATATTAAAATATATAAAATAATATTACACAATATAGATATATATATGTTTATATATATAGATATTTAAATATAGTATATATTATATAATATATATATATATATATTAATAGGTATATATATATATAATATATATATTATATATATATATATATATATATATTATATATATATAATAATTTCAATAAATTGAATATAATTATTTTGACGTTTGTATTATATTTGATTATGGTATATATATATATATATATATATATATATATATATATATATAGTATATATTATATTATTATTATATATATATATATATATATAATATATATATATAATATATATAATACTATATATAGGCTATATATATATATATATATATATATACTAATTTATATATATATATATATATATATATAATATAATATATATATATAATATATATATATAATATTATATATATATATATATATATATATATATACATATGATACGGTATATTATTATATAATATATATATAATTATATTAATAATATATATATATAATATAATATATATATATATATATAATATATATATTATATATATATATATATATATATATATATATATATATATTATATATATATATATATATATTATATATATAGCTATATATATATATACAGTATAGGTATATAATTTAAAAGTGAAAGTTTATGTACACTATTACAGTACTTGTAATTCTGGACCTTAAACATTAGATATTTGAAATTTTCCTTTTTATCTTTAATAGGAATTCTGTAGAGAATCTCAAATAGTTATGATAATTATCAATTTATAGTATTAAATATGGCAGGAACAGCAGGAGTGCCAACATCTTTGGTTGAGATGACAATCTCATGCAGGTAAAATGACTTGTTTGATGTTCTATTATTATAAAGTATCTATTCTCATAAAAATTAATGATGTCATGTAAATACTTTAACACATTTATTTAAGACTAAATTTTCTATGGCAAGCATTTATTAATCCTCATAGTTCTTTTATTGAGTGCTTTTTTCAATATGTTTAGTTTATCTTTGGCGTAATTATTAGTTTGTATATTAATTTTTTCTTTCAGGAGCCTTCGTGATACAGATGTTTTCTCTAAATCTGATCCTGTGTGTATTATTATGTACAGACCCTTTGGTGCCAACAAATGGGCAGAATTCAAAAGAACTGAATGCATAAGCAACACATTGAATCCAGATTTTGCTACAAAGATTATTGTAACTTATAATTTTGAAGTACAACAACATTTACGATTTTGTGTATATGATATTGATTCAAAAAATCCTAATTTAGATAATCATGATTTTCTTGGTGAATTTGAAACCACTTTAGGTCAGTTAGTATCTAATAGAGTCTTGGAGAAGCCATTAATTGATAAGAACTGTTCTTATATTAGTTGTGGTAATATTCGTATCACAACTGAAGAATTGAGTTCCTGTAGGGAAGAGCTTATTTTACAGATAAATGGTAGAGAATTTGAAAATAAAAAATGGTTCTTCGGTTCAATTAGTCCATTTTTAGAATTTTATAAAGCTAATGAAGATGGTAGCTTTACTTTAGTTCATAGAACTGAACAAGCCAGAAAAACCAGCTCACCAGTATGGAGAGAGTTTTCTGTTACATTGAGATCATTTTGCAGTGGGGACTATGATAGAAACTTGAAAGTTATTGCGAAGGATTTTGTTTCTTCAGGAAATCATAAAATTTTTGGAACCTTCCACACAACTGTGAGGAAATTGAATGAAAGAGAAAACGATATATACCATGTTATAAATGAAGAAAAACAGGCATGTATTTTTTAAAAATAAATTACAGTAATAATAATAAAAAAGTTAAAAATTAGGGTACTTTATTGCAATAAGAATAATACATTGAAATTTTTAAAAATTTCTTAATTAATTATAGTGCTATTTTCTGATTTTTATTTTTAGTACTAGATAGTATTTATTTTCAAACTATATTTTATGAGAAAAAAAAAGTTATATTTCTTATTCAAAACGAATTTGCTCATTTCAAATAAAAAATAATAAATTATGAAACCGGCATCAGTAAATGGTTATTCTCACAATGGCTTTTTTCTTTTTACTTAAAGACATATAAAATTTTAATTATTAAAAAAGTCAAATATCTGAAGTACAATAAAACAAATAGGAATATTTAATTAGGTTAAAATCCTTGTGAATCTAAAATTAAAGTTTCTGCCGAGATTTGTTGAAAACATTTTTTCTTCATGCTTACATTATTAGGTTCTTGACAATTAAATTCTTGTTGTAAACAAAATTAAAGAGTTCTGACAAATTTACATAAAATACTTATTGTTGTAGGGTTACAGCATTTCTTGGTATTCCTTTAGAGTTAAAGGATATAATAATCACCCAAGTGAGTAAAACCGACAAAGATGGTAAAAGAGTTGGGGTCTTCTCGGCTTTACTCACTGGTGAAGTATTTAATAGTAATAAATACGAACAGGTAGATAGTGAGACTATTTCCCCCTCCTTATACGCGGGAGGGTCTCCGGACCTACTGCTAGTCTCATCAAAAGTCTCATTCTATATGTTGTTCATTTTCAGTGGGAGGAGAGGCGGGGAATTTGTATATATTACGCGTGATGGTGATTATATATCTTATATTTAATACTATATATATATATACTATAGTCAATTCCATCTATTACCTATTACTATGATACGGGGTATAGGAAATAACTGATTACCCTATTGATACCCCCGTTGAGTCATCGTAGACCGCCTATCTTATTGACTGTTATATAATACTTATAATTAATAATATATATATATATATATAATTAGTTATATAATTATATATATATATATATTTAATTATATATATATAAATATTAATATATATAATTAATATATTTAATTAATGATATATATAATATAATATTATATTATATATTTATATATTTAATATATATATATTATATATATTATATATAATTATATAATAATATATATATTATATATTATATATATATATAATATATAATATATATATATATTAAATATATTATTATACATTATTAATCAGGTAAACATTTTAAGTTGTAATTACGTCACGTCCTCAAGGTTCATCATGAAGGACATTGTCAAGATTTATTATTGATATCATATCATGCTTTTTTTAATAATATTATCTTTGCCTGATTTTACCATTATAATAAGTCAACTATACCTTATTATTATATATATATAAAACTAATTTATTTCATTCACTTTATAATTTTTTAACACTTTCATACCTTGTATTTATATTTTCAAATTAAATATAAATTAATATGAAAAATATTATATTATATAGATCATATCTATAAGGTTTGGCAAAGGAAACTACTGGTTCAAATTAATTATATTATATTAATATATATTATATAATTATTATATATATTTAAAATATATAATATATATATTATATATATAATAATTATATGATTTAAGTATTAGTAAGATCGGGTTAAGATGATGTTGAGTCATCATTTACTTTTGTTCTGCTATATATTGAGAATAGTTTCTTTTTCAGTTTGCACAAGGGTATTATATTATATTATATATAGATATATGATATAAGGAATATATATATTAATTAACATAATTTAGTTAACGGAATAATAAAAGAGTAATTCAGAATAAAGCTTAGATGAGAACAACAATATATATAATATATCTGTAGTGATCTGAAGGAAAACAGGATAATAATGATATACAGGAATCAGTGATCTATAAGATTAGATTATTGAGAAGAATAATATCATTAGTGACAGTGTTTACTCTAGAAAATTAGCTATCGAGCAATTATATACTTATCATTAATATGTTATATATTTGATGGAGAGAGAGAGTCTTTAATTTATATTATATTATTTTGACACATATATTATTAGAGTTGAACATAATACTAAACAGTTTTAAGCATTATTTCTATATTTACGAGTAGCCTACCTAAAGGTAGCTTAAAGCTAAAATCAATATTAGCATTTACATTGGATACTTTTTAAAATATAATTTTTATGTGAAAAGTGTTTTAAGAATGTTATCCACAAACTTATAATTGTTTATCACAGGTATCTCTCCTCAACTCTAGGTTAATCTGATATTTACTACACAATTCCATCTTTATTTTATAAGATAATGTCATCTCATGATTATACACTATCTAATAATATCACATTAAAGTTATTCATCGGAGAGGAGAATTAAATTCACAAGCACATATATCAGGTAAATATTACGATCTGGGCTTAATGATACACTTGTAAAACATTCTTAAGTGTTCGGTATTATCAAAGTATCGGTCATGAGAATAGAAATGTAAAAAGATTTGTATATTCACACAAATAGTAATTTAGTCACAATCTTTCATGCACGTATACTGGTGGGTGGTGCTACTATAATCGTATTGTATTTAAATCAGATGAGGTCTGACGGCAACTCTGGGATTATATAAATGGGCGGTGAAGTATTTGATTTAGTGAATTATCAAAGTAGTAGGAGGGAGAGAGATTTGTAAAAGAGAAATGAATAGAAATATTGTCCGGTATTTTCCGGAAAAGAGAAAGATTATGAAAAAGGAAATCTCGCCGCAAATAAGAGTGAGTTTGAGAGATGGTGACTCTCAATTAAAATAAGAACATAGATATAACAGCAAAATATGTGATTAATTATTAAAAAAAGATTATAATAATAGGAAATGAGATGTCGAGAGAATTCAAATTTTAAGAAAGAAGTGATTATGTTATTTGCGGGTGTTAGAATTAGACAAAGTGTAGGGAGCGCGGTCGGAAGTTAAGTTTTATCATCCAATCTGAGACGATAATATGGTTTCATGAATTTCGTCGCCAATCAGGTGAATTGGACCACTAATATCAAAGTGAGGATTTTGTGTGAGAGTTTTAATACAGTGGTTTCTGATGTGCGTATTTTAAAAAAAACTCTCGACTTACTTTTTGAAAATAGACTGTAATCAACACAGTATTTGTATATATGTTCTTCAATATCACTAGAGAGAGAAGTAATGTGTATGAAGCAACCCTTGTTTAATAGGAATTGGAGTTGAGTGTGGGAGACACAAGACATAAATGGTGCAAACATTCTATTATATCATAATAACCAACTGGAAATCGTTATTAAAATAGGAAGAACAGATCAGTTATAGGATGGAATGTGGGGAAAGTGGTGAGTTAGAGGATGTTTATTGAGTTAAATATTTTCTAGGAAGTCATATATGTTACGAATATTGATATAACAGTAAATATGATCAAGTGTGAATGATAGAAAGGTAAATGATAGAAATGTGAATGGGTAAAGAGTAATGTAGTACGAATGATAGCAATCAGGAACAGTGCTTTATTAAGAGAAAGGAGAAAGCGAGTTAGTAAACTGAGAAATGCGGAAACAAATAAACAATAGGTGGGTTAAGAAGAAATAACCAATTATGGAGAAAACACAGGGGCCGAGTGCAATTATAGACTGAAACCTAGAACCATTTCGTGTATGGGAGATAAAAAGAATGAAGAATATAGTTAAAATTTATAAATGTGGAGGGAAAGGACACATGGTTTGGCAACATGTTTTAAGAAGCTGATATGAAAGAAATCATTTCCAAATGCATGATAGGATGTACTTTTAGAGGCGATGATCTGTTGAAATAAAAATGAGTTTAGTCGTCTCTACGATGTCGGGACGCAACAGGGACATGGACAAGTCAACAAGTGTAACACAGTCAATGGCGTGTAGGAGAATTTCATAGTAAATGCACGATGTTGTCCGTTAAAGAGGGCGAAATTCCGAGAAAACGACTGTTGGTGGAATGAAAAAAGGGGAAATAAAAGAATGAACAAGGAAGAAAGGACCAAGAAGAAAGAAAGCAGGGGTCCAGAAAAGAAGTAAAAGTAAACGTCGATTAGATGGAGCTATAGAGAAATTGTATATTATTTTAGACAACAATTTGTAAATAATAAGAAAACTTGAATAGTAACAGAAAAAGGTTGTATATGCGTGGAAAAAGAATCACATATTAAGGGGAACATACTTAGGTTATATAAGCGTAAATCACCTCATCTCACTATAGAGGGAAAGAAGAATTTTGTAACTGATAATTAGATAATATAGTGGATATAGAAAAAATGTTACGATAGAAATGAAAATTGAAGTGATATGCGTAGTCATAAGGTAGGATAAATAAATATACATTAGAGAGTGAAGTAAATAAATACTAATATAGGGTAGAAATAGGGGAGGGTTACATAGAATATAGTAGGAATGAATGGGGTTGTGTAAGTGATGATGATAAGTAAGAGAGGAGAGAAAAACGATAGTAACATAGAGTAAGAAGTATATGGTAGACATTAAAGTAAGATTAGTAGAAGGAATGAAAGAGTGTAAAATGTAATCAAATTATAATTGACTCGCAACAAGCTATAAATAAGAGAGACATATTTCTAGTACTTTAGCAACTTAAATTATGATAAGATATGATAGGAATATATTGTGATAGAACTCAGAGAAGAAATTAACTATGTAGTGAAAAAGAATGTAAATGTGTCATATAGTGTTATATTACTGTAATAGTAGAAAATAATTCATATTATAATGTACTAATGATATATATAGTGGTAGGTGAGTTAGCTACCCACCACCACTTACCTACGTACGAAGTCATCGTAGAGATATACTGTATGAATGTAAATAAATAAATGTAATAAATAGAGGTTATTTAATGATTTTGTTTGGGAGCCGAGGACCATTTACCGACTGAAAAGAGAGAGAGAAGAGAGATCGGCCATAATAGATTGATCAGTGCAGACTGCGTGATTTGGAATTGCACTCTCAATGATTCAATTGTCTGCTATTAAAAAAAAAAAAAAAAACATGATTATGTGTGTGTACTATTTTCAGAAATGTTGAAATTTATCTATAGTTAGGAAAAACAACCTTTTTTTTTATATTATATAAGGTTTATTTTTTTTTAATATCTTCACAATATGTAGTATGAATAAAAGAGAGTTTACCATTTTGTTTGTATTTACAACAATATATATACTTGTTGTATAGTTTTTTGATTTGCGAACGAAGTAGACCCAATGGTATAGATGAGTGAATTGTACAAATCAGATTATATTATATGGTGGAGAGAGTAATTTAATATTTTTCATTAATAGTCTGATAGTTTTCTATAGAATATTAGTCGTTGTATCAAATCTATACTAAACTCCTCACTTATTTGGTTATACACGGGCTCTAGCATGAGTTGGTTGGAGTCATTGTTGAGAGTGTGTATCTATTATTTCTCAGACACGACTACCCTACACATGATTATACGAGACGTAATTGGACATACGTATATTCCACCAGAATTCTAATATACGTGGGCACTAATTCTCTTGTACTCAAAATGTTTTTTTTACTTTTTTCTATCTCTCATTTATAGTATTTTCACTTATCATTTCATCTATTAACACCAACCAGCTCACGGGACTCGGGGCGATTTCAGAGACGGGGGTTGGACGCTCACGATAAATGTCACGTCGCACCATCATAAGAATATTATGGAGGTTAATTTGAGCATTATTTTTAGTGTCTTGATTTTTGGTGTTATTGGCATCAAAGAAGGTAGTTAGATTATACTATCAATGTACCAGTTAATATAAACAAATTTGGGAGACATAATATTCTTGATAACCTTTTTTTTTAATCATATATATAATATATATATACTAGATACTTAGGAAAATAATAAATAAAAAAAGTGATGTTATTTACACTAACTATAAGTATAAATTTCACTCAGATATGCTAGAGAAATATTATCCTCACTAAAATGTTTTTTTCATTTTTTTTTGTAGCTATCGATTGTATTTTAATAATATATGAGAATAATCAAGAAGATTTGTATTGCTGGAGGCTGAGATCATATATATATGTATTATTATTATTATATATATATATTAATAATATATATTATATAATTATATATTTAGGTTTAATTTAAACAAATAATATTTATATTAATAAACTCATATATAATTAGACAGATGGGCGAATTCACATATATTTGGATTAAAAGCATACAAAGTAAAACCAGGGGAAAGGGTAAATAATATATGAGATTAATTATGTTAGTGTTTATGAAAGTTCAATTTTCTTCATTTAGGTTAAATTTAAGTTTTTATTAATAATCAAGTGACATATTTAAATACACTACAACACTGCACTACTCGGATAGCGAAACACTGCATTAAGACCTATAAGGACTAATAGTCACAGCATCCACAATTATTGTATCCTCTTGTTTGGATACTCTACTCATATCGATGATACCTATAACACCATTATAATTATAATTAAAGCTGAGCAATTGTATTTAAAACTTATTTCTTATTAATATTTTTCTTATTTTTTACTTTAGAATATGTAACCTAATTTCGATCTTAAACAGGATAAATAAAAAACAATAAATTTATTTATTATAACATTTGAATCCATTTCTGCAGAGAAGAGAAGGCAGATTTTAATGGACCATAATAATTTTAAATTGAACAGAATGGAAGCAATTCAAAATAATTACTGTGTGTGTTACAGTGAGCTGCAGTGCGGTGGCAATAGCATTATTATTTACATATTAACACTCACTTAGTTTCTTTATTTCTTATTCCATAATCAATCTGATACCTTTGGTTTAAAAAAAAATCAATCTTGAAACCCCATTTTAATTTTCACTTTTATACTCTTCATATGGTTCTCATTTTCGCATATATTGTTTACATAAATACTTACACATCTTACTCTAAGCATCTTTTTTATTTGTTAACAAGATTTACCAGCTTATTTGTTATTCATCTGTAGTGGTATCTAACACGACACATACCATTGTCTGATTTTACTCTTAACGTTTTCTACCGTTCAGTCTCATTTTTAATCAACCATTTCGAGTTATAAAATTCCTTATAATGGTGTTTATGTGTATTTTGACCTCAAAGCCAATTTTTACCCATTATCATATTTACTCTCTCTCACCTTTATCATATTACATCTATTACCACTCTCCGCTAATCTCAATTTTTTCGTCCACTCACAATTCACTTACAAAAACGCTTCTCAACGCACTCAAACCCTATCATATTAAAGGCTATATATTTGTCTGTCTTTTTATTATCATGGAACACTGCTATCACTTCCATAACAATAATCTTCTTGCTTTGCTTTGTGGAAAGCTCAACCGACGTGTCATTCTGGGTGGTATGTTATTCTTTTATACCTTTTTAAGCTATACTCAACTTATACTAGGTAGATTAAATATAACCAAAAATTAAGGTTTCCTCCCACTCACCCACCTTTTTTATAAACCTCCCCCACTTATTTCCACCCTATCACCCCTTATTAATAAAAAATTTATTTATTTTCCTTTCTAATTTAATCTCTTACATCACACCTCCCTTACCTTCATTTTATGAATAAGCTTGTACCCTTATTCAATTATAATATTTCTCTCTCTGTTCCATATATTATAATATAGTTAATATATATATATATTTGATCTTGTTTTTAAACGAATTACATGAACAGAGGTTATTAAGATTAGTTAGAAATGCAAAAGGTGAATAATGAAAGTGGATGATGCCTTCCGCACAATAAATAAGGATACGCACAAAAAGGATTCAGGCTAGTGTGGATTTTGGTACAAGTCATAGGATTATATTAAATTTTTCATTACGCTCCCTATTCGTATCTTAATAGTAAACATTTTGCACCATTTTATTACTAAAAACCATATTCCAATACATTTTTCCTTTTTGGGGTTTTATAATTCTTAGCATTTTATAGTTGTTCTTAATTCACATATTTTAAGTTCGGACGTACTATCTCTTACTACTACTGTCGTTGCTTTGGTGCTTATTACGTGGTAGAACAGGGTTTAAAGATGTTGAAGGGCTGTAAATCAGAACCATTTAATAAACTTTCCTTTCAAATATTTTAATGAAGGTGCATTCTCTTACCATTGGTCGGTCCCTAGGCCGGATTGTGTTCCTCGCGGGTCGGGTTTGACCACCGGCCGTAATGATATGGAGAATACTCCTCCATTGAGTGACTCTGTGGAGCAGTTGAAAGATACAATACATCCTCAAATTGCAGGTATGGATAAATATTATAAATTAACTGTAATTAAATTGGAGAGAGTTGGTAATTAATGCATGGTAGTACACTTTCATTGTTAATATCATTAAATATTCAAGTATTAAGGGAAGATGAAAGAAACTCAAGTGAGTTACAAACAAGACTGCAAAATTAGTACACAAACAATCTGATTTTGACTTCTCATATCTTCTTCATATTTCTGATTGTAATTAACCCAGTGTGCATTATTAAAATCCCTTAGAAAATACTTCCTTCCATCTAGTAAAATAATCACCGTACTCAGAGGCATGTAATAAAAAGAGAAAATAGCCTACAATAAAAAACTGTTTTAATAGGAAAACAATTTGATTCTAATTAATCTTCAGATAAATGACTATTTACAGAATTATTAATCAATTAATAATATAATGTTAAATTGTAAGGTTACAAAAGTGTTAAAGAAAATGTTACAGTAGGCTACATAGCATTGCGAAAGTAATTATAATTATAATGGAAACCTAATTATAATGTAAAATTAGTGTTGAAATTCATATTCCACTACTCTGATTACAATGGTGATATTTACGGTATATGATATTAGAATAGTTTTCCTTTAGATCATATGTAAATTATCAGTTTTAAAAGGAATCAGGAAAAGGGTGTGTAGGATGCTTGTACTTGGTCAGGAGATTGGTATGGAAAGCATTAAAAGGAGCAATTTTAATATTTAACTCTAATGGAGATATTTGAGCTATTAACAGTGTAAAAAATCTATAGGAGATAAACTATCCAGGAATACACATTAAATGACAAAGGCTGTAATAAGTTTTGCAAAAATAGCGATAAGAGTTTAGTATATATATATATATATATATATATATATATATATATATATAATATATATATTATATATATATATATATATATATATATAATATATAAATACTATAATATATATAATATAATATATATAATATATATAAATATATATATATATATATAATATATATATATATATATATATTATATATAATAAATATATATATATCTTAACTATATATACTATATTATTATAATATGATTCTTTTATTGATCTCATGTGTATATATACATACTCAGGTATGGTGCCTGTTAATTCGAGGAGGAGGTCACTGACCTTCACAACTCGTCGAGACGTCATGCACAGAAGGCAAAGCCGAACGTAGACGACATTATGCTACACTCTTCGCGATCGCTGTACCCACTGTTGTAGACCTTGGGACGCTACCGGCTGCAGTGCCGTAGTTGTCTCGATCGGTGCTCAACGAGTGGAGGACTCCCTGTATCTTGCGCTTTTATATAAAAAACGTTAGATAGAGCAATCCTCTTTCTCTCTATATCCAATAGTCGGACATAAGAAAAACATATTTTCACGGTATCCATTTACCACATTTACATTAGCTAGTGTACATGACAGTAAACTCACAAGCTTGACATAACAAGTATGTGCGTTACATCATGTTCTCATATTATGTTACTTAGGTGTATGAGTACTCTAGTCTCATATTGATCATTATATATTTATGACGTATGCTGTGATTATCATTCACTCTCTGACTGCATGATGGCTCTAATTATTTATCACCTGTCTGCTAGAGCTGATCTTGATACTTCTACTACACCATGACAGTCGACTAGTTGGGAATTTTATCCGAGGTCACTCCTAATTCTGCTAGTAGATATTGTCCGAATACTTTTTTGAGCCTATGTTATGCCCAGCTTTTTTTCACGTATGATAATATGGGTGCGAGTGATACATTCTGGCTACCTATGACTAATTTGATATCAGACCATTATTTGTGAGAGAGTCTTCACATTCTCACCACAATTTCATCTTGACTCCTTTGCAATTATTCTTGAGGTCACATATCATTACACATAGACTTTATTGTGACTTGTTTGTCTACCGTAGGACGTGTTGATCCACTGAGAGATTACTTCGCACCGCACTAGTTGCACTTATTATTTCACTACAACTATTAGTCGTAATCACTAGGTTAGTGTAGTTCCGCAGGGTTTGGCCTGCCTCTACCGGTTGTGGTCGCACACCGGGCGCCGGCATTCACATATCCTACTAACGACGTGGCGGCCGCGTGGCCGGGTCCGAGAGAGTGATCGAGGCCACGACAGCATTTCTTGAGAGAATATGAATTGGTGAGCACGAACAAGAGGTCTTCTCGAGGTGTTAACCTATTTGCTACCATTGCTTCAGAATTATTGGATGAATTGAAGAGAGATATGCTATACACATCCGAATAAGATTTGATATGGTTGTTGGAATTAATTCTTTTATACTGTTCAAAACCCAATTCGTGTATTTTATGTTGTGTCACAATTTCTGTTGTGAACCTATCTTGTGCTTTGGCAGCCTCCATCTGCCAGACACATATGGCCATTCACTGTTACCTCGCGCCGTCCGTCTCTGCATCACTGCACACAGTCTATGCTCGTGCCTTAACCAACCCTCCGCGCTACTTGGCCGTACAATTCATTTCACTATAGTATGCTCACGCCCTGTGTTGTCCAATTGTACCTATGTTCTGAGACACTAATGATATCATTTCTCCGAGACGAGTGGTAGCTATGAGAAGCAAAGCGAGCCGGGCACTAATCTTTCCCTAACCCACATCTTTCTGTGTCTCGATTTCAGATCGTGAGTGTGTACTGACACACGGTTTACTCGCCCTGTAGAGGTTGTGTTGTACCTTCCTTCGGTAATCCACTGCGACCACACTCCGATGAACACGGAGATCGGGGGATGCCACGACAATTCGAGTTGAAATTAGATGACTATATATAAGCTGGTAAGCAGGGTTAGAAGCTTAGCGAGTACAATGAAAATGAATAAAGAATAAAAACAAGAACCAATATCGAGAATATATGACTCCTGCCAGTAAGTCATGTTCCAGTAGTAATGTAAAACGTGTTCCTCTCTTGCCACAATAGTTTTAAAAGGACAGGAAATCATGACAAAATTTGCCACATGAAACTCAAATGAAAAGTGCCATGTGCTGAAGAAAATGTACCTTAAAAGTTTATCTTCAGTGCTTCATTTATGGTCTATCCTAGGGAAAACAATTAACTAATGTGTTCTTTACGTTCACTAAATACTAACAAGCCATTTTATATGAGTCTGTCTCCTCTAACTACTCACACTTACCGATCATCCATTACTATATATTAATTATTATATATATAACTATTCAGTAGGATTTTACATTTAGGAGTTCTCCAATATATTCAGTCCACCTCTCATTTATCTTAGTTCATAAAATAAGGTATTATATTTTAAGAGATTAAAATTTGATTGTATTCTTTGTATAATGTTTTGTGTTGTTCTATAAAATAAATTATAGAATAATAAAAAATAATACATTTTTTTATAGTTAAAATTAATGCAAGTATAACATGATTTAACTGTTTTTGTAGCTCTTTGAAAACAGACAGAGCCTTGTCACAAGGAGCTATTAATTTATATTCTCTTGTATACTAATACCTCCATTTAAATTTATTTTATATTACGCAAATGTGAAATTTAATTTTTATTTTGATACATCTTAGCCATATTTTATATAATTTTATTCTTCCAAACCTCCTTTCCATGGTCTCTCACTTGATTCAGGGTTTATACTAATTTGCTGCCCTCAGTAATAATATATCTACAATCCTCTCCTATATTATATTATTCTTAAAATTTCCTATCTATAATTTGTTTATCAACTACGATACCTCTCTAACTCAATGAATTGGTAGGGGTGTAGGTGGGGCACATTACCTGTGCTTGCAATGCTATGGTTTCCCTTGATCCACGGTATACATACTTGTAGTTTATAGGCCTCTGTATCTTTTCCTAAGTTGATTAATGTAGTGTAGCAGATTACTCCAGTGACTACCCTTAGATTAACATACCTCTGCTTTTACAGCAATTAGCATTTTGGTAAATCTTATCTAGCCACTGTGTGGATAGTGTTATTTGAATCCAAGAGTGTATGGACTTTACTAGAAACATTGAGCAGAGTTTGATTGTCATGGTTTATATCCTTTATTATTTTTTATGAGTTATTTTCCTGTTCGTCAATTACGTATTTCGGCTTTTATTTTTAGAGGTGTGTGGATAATCGTATTGAGCGTGACTCTTGAGTCATAAGTTTTATTTATTTTTTCTACTTTATATACTTCGTACAGCCTTGGCCTATATTTTGATACTTGTTACTTATCATTGTGTGAAGCCTTCCTCTCTGTGTGTGTTGGTGTATTTGTGATCTCAGCTATTATTTTGTTACATCTACCTCCAGTTTGTTCTAGTTTGAGTAATCTCCTTGAAGCCGCCCCACTCTCATATTCAAATTGGAACACACTATATATTTCCTAAGCGAGAAAAAACTCACTCGTGTGTGTAGATAATTTATATATCAGGATGGGATTATCATATACCGTGACTACACTAATTTTTTTATAGGCTATTTATTATATTTTTTGCACCACTAAGGTTTTGTGTTATTCCGAGAGTCTCATTTACACTATTCTTTCCCCAACTTTATACTATCTTAGTTATATTTATTTCCTCCATTAAGATCCTTAAATTTATCCTCAACACGTCTTTATTATTATTATTGTGCCTACCTATTTTGGAGGTTATACCTTCGCATCAGTAACTTCCGTGGTAGGCTATGTTTGAGCGTTTACTATGTTACCTATCACGCAGGCTTTCTTATTTGCTTCTGACCTCTTATCTTAGGCCAGTTACCGGGCCGTATAGTCCAGTCCTTGAAGTCCTTCCGGAGGCTATGAGCAGCGAGCACAGAGCGACCTGTGGATTATATCACGTCGTAGCGTACTGTTACGGATGTGTGTGTAGTTGAGATGTGTGTATTATGTTTGTTGATCTGTGTGTGTGAGTGTTACCTCCAGTCGTCTAGTCCCCTCCCTCGTACTTTCACTACAAGTTAGGATCTTCCCTATATACACTGCGTTTCACCGTTCGGCTGACTACTCTTTCATGACTGACCTTCCAGTTAGTTGAGCTACATCCGTTACTACTGGGGTCATCTAGCTAGATTAGGACTCAGTCTATTCCAGTAACCTCCAGTCGTGATAGTACGTGAATCCAATCCATCTTCAAATGTAGAGGAAACGTTCCCTCTCCACGGTCAGAGGCGTCCGGTCCTCTTATCAGTGACTTTAGACTTAACTCCTACTAGTACACGCCCCTTTACTGAGGATCATATATTTTCACACGTAGCCTTATGACACTCGGTATTACGGTTTACGACCATTAAGGTCCCATCCCCGTGAGCTCTAGCCTCATACTACGGGGGGTACGGGGTAGCCCCTTCAAGTGAGGGGGTATAGAGCCATCTACCGCATACTGAGTTGCTCTAATTAGTCCACCGTTATGCGCACACCTTCACTTCGTACGGGGTGCCCACAACGATCACTAGGGTAGCTTATTCGGTCATATATATAGTATCATTACTTTGGGTATGCAGTGATATATGGCATTGTTTAACTCCTTAGTTTATTCTCACTTTCACTTAATCTCGGTAATATCACAGATTACACATCTTATTTTTCTTATTTTATGCGACATATGAGTTTATACTATCTGATTATCATTTCTATTTTATTACTTTCATCATGATTAGAGTTGTGTATTCTTCAGAGAATTCCTTCGACACTATGGCATTCTGGAGCACATATGCACCAACATATATATAGTAATATTCCAATTTACTTATATTTCACATTTTATTTAGACTCTGCCTGTCTTATCCACTGTGAGAGTATTCCCTATTTCTGTGAGAGGTCCGTCTTTCTGCGCCCACATCTGACCGGTTCACAAGTTCTATATTCATTGCTAATGATCTTACTATACTTAAAATGGGGGATCATGATATTTACTCTTACTTGATGGTACACTTTATTTAGCTATGCTTGAGACACTTGCGTTGTGGACATCCTTGGTATTTTTTGTGTCGTGAGCTCAAACACTTCTGTCTTATTATATATTCTTTTGACCATAAGTGTCCAGACTCGCACCACTGTCCACAGCGGCGTCCTCGCGGCCGCTATGCCACGGTGCCTGTTAGTGCTGCTCACTTTGACAACTTCGTTGATACGGCCGATATTTCATACGGAGAAACTTTCTATGCCATGAGCGCGCCCATTGATGTAGATGCCGTATGCTTACTACTCGCACTTTCTCAAATATGCTAATATAAGCATTCTTTAATTTCATTAAATTCTAATATTAATCACTATAAGTTTAAATTTTACAGAAACACTCTGTTCCCTAGTACTCTTCGCAAGGAATACTCTTATTTCTCCTTCCATCAATCTTCTAGTGACTATCATGACGGATTAGGCTATTTATCCAATGGCTTCAAACCTGAATAGCTCAAACCTAATCAATATTCCTAAACGGGATTTTAATTTTTTTTTATTTTATTGTATTTTTCTGTTTTTGTGCATGATACGCACCCCAAACCGAAACACTTTTGAAGAATTTAAATTAGCTCGTCTTTAATCTTATTAAAATTCATTCTACTTCTCCAAATAATTTCTAAATAATGAATTAATTGTGCAGCTATACATAACAATGAGTTTTCTGATTAAGAATCTATTTGTCTTATTAGGCAGTAATATACTTTGTTCACTCTCTAATACTTCATTAAGCTTAAACATTTGTTTTATACTAATCTTATAATCACACTCACTTCAAAATTTGAGAAAATCATTGCTCTCCTTAAATCTTTTCTTTTTCTATTTTTCTCTACCTCCAATTTTCTTCATTATTTAATAATGAGTGGTTCTTCCATTCATTGTCCATCTATTGTGAAGTTAATAAATCTCATTATTTTTCTTTAAATCTATAAATGTTTATGATTGTACTTCTTGTGATTCCTTATAATCATTTAATTATCAAAATTTAGTAACTGTCTCTTTATTCAACCTACAATAAAAGAAAAAAAAAAACAATATCCAAAAACATGTTAATTATAAGATTTGGGTGCTAAAATGAGTAAATGAAAGTTTTTATGTTTTTAACTAGCTTACTTCTAAGCAATATAAATTATAATAAATAAATAAAAACTCTGCATGATTCTTTTTTTCACCTAACTATTTAGCAGAAGTGCTAAAATTTGTATATAATCATTGTCAATTATTGCTTTCATTTACTATTTACGATATTTATTCGCCAAGGATTGAATCTCTTTAATATAGCCTGAAATTGGACGGGGGCTTCTCGCAATGTAGCCAGTATGTAGTCATAATTATGCTCTGATTATACCCCCACATTTTCGCGTGTGTTATGGTGTGCCCAACTTCATTTTATAGTGGGCCCTATACTTCATCTGTTGCGATCTAAGAGTGGAGATTGCATCATCGCGTCCTGTGTTATCACTTCGATATATGAGACGGTTCCACGTGCTCTACCACAATCGCACGAGTGTCATAGATCACCAATAGATTCTGATCTTCACCTATTACTCTGGAGAAATTCACAGTGAAAAGCCAGACGATGTAATACTGCAATATAGAACTAAGTCTTCCGCCTTCGATGTTTACTAATCTGATCATAGGTTATATAGAGGAACCGGACATTTACTTTGCTTTTGTATATTGTTTTAAGACGATCTTCTCACTATTGATATCATTATCACATACTTGTTTAGTGTTTTAGTTTTAGAGACTATAGTACTACTACCATGCTTTGTCACATCCTGTTGAGTTTATCTGTTGTTAGATCTTTCTTAGTTACATACCAGACGAGCCACTCACACATATACTATTAGTCATTTATACCACTACTGGAGTTTGACAGCTGTGACTCAAGTATTTGTTATGCCTTCTCACTGCGTAGATACGGTTGGTATACAACTTTTTTTCGACCAATGTCTTATGCCTTATAGGAGAACATCGCTTCTTGAGTGACATTAGTGTAACACGCGTTTTTGAGCTCCGGATAATCTTGAATCCTTCGCGTGACTCGACTAGTGACTTCTCGCTCAGTTCGCACAGTTCTCTCTGTGCATTTATGACACATCAGCATCACCTATTAGCTATGCCTTTTTCGATACAATTATTTACAATAAGAGTTAGGTTAGATAGGGAAGATGACTTAGTGTGTACTACTATTAGTGAGTAAAATACACGATACATAACTTTTAAATTCTATGTTATAATAGTAGATATATGCAAAGTGTGCAGTATCTGCATTGAATCATTTATATTTGTGATTAAATGCCAAACAAAACATTCCTCTATATTTTATTATATGCTTTTATTATCAATATTTATATATACGTGTGATTAGATTATACTTTTGCTTATCTACATAGGTCCTATATTTGAGGAGAGTTATGATAAGTTATTAGTTAGTGTTCTAGTAATTATACGTGAGTTGAGTTCTAATCATTTTTCATGCTTATTTTGTGTCTCATCTAGCTGAATTTCATATCCGTATTAGAAACTATTAATAATAGTTGGATATTACTATATATGCTTTCGAGCATTTATTTCATGTAACAAATAATCTATATACATATACTTTTACTTAATCTTATCATTTTGTGTATTATGTAATTAATCATTTATCCCCCAAACCGGGCGTGGTGAGCGTAGAACACACGCGACATATTGTATACCTCAATCTAAAGTCTGCAGGCCCTTGACTCGTGCAATCATCTCCATAACCTTCAGTTTAGCAATTTTAGATACAGTGAGCTGTAGTATTTACCTAGCATTTGTGAATAACTAGAGCCACTATGTACACTTTGGATTTTATTTAAGCGATTATCATCATACAGCACCCTTCTGTAGTCGCTATCCCCATCAATCAGAATGTTACGTAAATACACGTATCAATATTGTCTAGTTGAACCTTACTCCTTTTAAATACTAGCAACTAGTAGACTAATCAACACGCTGCAATGATTTTTGTGAGTTACATTTAATATAAGCAAGTTTAATCATTAACATCATCCTTTATCTGATGATATCCATCGATTTCTAGGAAATAACGCTTATATCTCAGAATGGTTTATCAATAATGAGAAATATATCTGATGAAATGACATTAATGATTACTTAATTTACCTGCCTACCCTTCTATTCTAGTCAACTGTTTTCACAAACTGCAGGGTTTCATCAGTGGTCTTCCATCAGTGCTCAACTACAATTCTGCTCACACTCTACAGGACTCCAGAACAAATCCTCCGCGTGTTTTTTTTTTCACCTACATTTTTATTAGGACACCTCTGTCAACCATCTCCCGTACCCTGCCACCAGCTGCACTCTGGCACATGACAGACCATTCCTAGCTTCTCCGAGTAGTTCCGCCCTCATGGCTACCGCTCTTGCAGGACACTCTTGTGAGCTCAGAGAGTCACATTCTTTGTTGTGAGATCCACTAGTTCTTTGCGCACACAGTATGAGTGCTGTGAGTGAAGTGAGGATATGGTGCGCTATACTCGCCCTTGTGGTTATACTCGTCGCCTATTGGAGTTATGGTACTACTGAGTTTCCAGAGGATACAAGACGGTGTTGTGACTGGAATTAGAATAACGATGTGGAGTAGTTCAACGAGACTAAATATTCACCCGACTAGAGGTCCCATCGCGGTGTGTCACATAGTAGTGCAATATGACACTTATCCCAGCTGGACTCTGCAGCATTGCGGGGCACCGCTGTCTTTCCCGTTCATTGTTTTAATGACCCGCATCTTGTTAGCGTGAGCATCCGGCAGATTTGTCACTTGTTATCGACCGGGACTGTGTAGACATTATCGAGCATGGTGGCTGTGAGAGTGCGTTCCGCTTCTTCACAGTGCGTTATTACGCACCGAGCTGGCTCTACACTTCGCAGTCTGTGATGTAATGTCATGAGACGATGCAGTGATTTTGTTTGCCAATGACCAAAAATGGTGTTGAGCGATCTTCCATCACATCGTTTCGTCGAGGTCTCTTCATTGGAGAGATTAGGCCTCAACACTCTTATTATTAACATATTAGTAAAATAGGTTGAATAGAATAAGGTCTCTATAGGTTTTTCTTTACTCTTTAGTGTAGGTGAGTGAGTGTGGCTCTATATTAGTGAGTCTATAATATCTAGTGGGGGGTTATAAGTGGGTGAGTCTGGGGTAAGTTACTTATACTGAGTGACTCTTCGTCTAGGTCTACTCCAATATAATAAAGTTTTAACTTGATATATGGATGGCTTGATCTACGTGTATCACAGTAAAAAGATTATTTATTGTCATTATTAAATCCGCAATAATTATAGATATAGCTAAATACCATGGTTGGAAGCTAGAAAATATAAAGCTATATTAAAAGATGCGGCATATAATAATATAAAATCTCAGTGAGCAATTTTGTTTACATTAGATGACATAAGGAAGTAATAAGTAATAAACTACCTCACTAATATTATATATAATAACTATCATTCTTATTTCGCATTATCTTTTGAGTGTTTTCTGCACAATTTGGGCCCCTTATTTTTAATACAGAAAGACTTAGATTATGCTAGAGATGATGAGTTCAACGTAGAGCTACAAATATTTCATTGGTTATCTTATGATGTGTAATAGCTATGATAAGATAGTGGCGAAAGGAGTTCGGAATTGTTTTCACGTAGAAAGTCGATTTTACCCATTGTGGACTATGATTACTATGTATTCAACAAATCTTTTACTCATTCTTATATTCACTTAGTTAGCATCTTATACTATAATGTGGTCTCAGATTATATTCATCTTAATGCATAGTGACGTGTAACTCATGGAGACTCTAGGTGTGGTGATAACAAAATATATTAAGAATGAAAGCAATTGTGCCATCGAAGGTTACGTACCTATATCTTAGATGAGCCTGAGGGTACTGACCGGATTTATCACCAATATAGTGTGGTCTCAGATACTGTGTTTTGTGTATTACTAATTTGGATGGACTGCGGCTGTGCTCACCTTAATGCTCTGCCTCCCTTACAGTTTACAATTATATCCATCTGCTTTGTTTCTTCTTCTACTAATAAAAGGTTCCCCTACATGATCAAACAATTTGAACAACAAAGCATTTTGCACACGCTTGTATTTTCACAGTCTTTTTAATTGATTGTCTATAAGGTAAAAGGCAGTTGCGTGGCATCTCATGACTAGCGTTACACTCCTATATGAGACGAGTCAATATAGTGGAATGATTACTTATGTGCTAAATTGTATTCTATCTACTTGTTTTTTTTTAAGACATTTATACTCTAACATATGTTGTTTTTTTGGTTACCTCTCTCTGGGTGAGGTGGTTTAGATCGAGCAACAATTGTTTTCTACCAAGACACCCTCTCTAGCCGCGAGTACTCTTTATCTTGTGTTCGGTAATCCTCTTGCGAGGCACGTATACATCGTGCTGATCTGAGTTATATTTATAGAATGATCTTCGATGCGTGGAGTTCATAGAGGACACCGCCACTAGCGTCCGGAGATGTGAGTCATTTCCCTCTACGTCCGTCCCATATTCTTGACTCCTTTCGTGTCGTAATTAAGTACTTACTATTATAGCAGTCTGAGTCCTTTTAGGTTTATATATTCGGCATCCGTCGGCATTATATTTAAAACTCAGCCCTGCACCACCTCCTTAAAAGCACACGAGGTGCGTTCCACACGACACTGTTGGGTGCTTGCACTACAATGTGTTCCGTGTCTTTCTCTCCTTGTAAGTATTTTGGCCCACCGTCGTTTTGACCCCTACCTTTATGGCTGCCTCGCACTTTTAGAATGGTGTTATTAAACACCTATGTTGTAATTAGTGACCATTGTTATCCTGTGTTTTCATTTCTACGCCTTATATACCATATGAGTGAGTGAATAATCGAGAGAGATTGTATTTCATGATCGTAGACACTCTTGTTATCATAAGTTAATTTACATAGCATATTTTGGAGTAAATTAAATTGAATGTTTCCTTAAATTTATAACTTGTTATCGCCACTTGTCTTGCAATATTTTTGTGACCTATTGCTTGGTTCAGATATGTTACCTCTCTCCTTATGCGTGCTCCTAAAGTCTATGGAGATCCATGCCGCTAGGCCTATAGACTGTTCTTATTGATCTGATTCTTATATGCCTAACAAACTGTTCGCTCTCATCAGTTTAGCGCTATTATTGTCCATCATGTCAGCCAGTCTGTGCGTTCGTTAGTAAGGAATCATCATTACTCTCTCGAGTATATGCGAGATGCCATGTATACATGCTTTACTCATCTCCATCGTCACGCTTGTCGCGCCTATTTGTGGATAAACTCCATTAGTCATAGCCCTGCTAGGGCTTCGCCACCACTTCCAGCCCATCATCGTACCACCCCCATCATAGTGACACACTGTAATCAAATATCAAGAAATATGCAGTAACGATTTTGTTCTAAACAGTGATCTAGTTCCGTATGTTAATATTAGACTCAGTTTATTACTCAACTTTCGATTCCCGTGTGGAGAGAGCATATACTTTATGCTCACGAATATTTCTTTGAGGTCTTATACACTTCAATATAATTGCTGTCCTCGAGTATCAGGCCTCGACCCACTAAGGTACATTTTGTGAGGTGATGCATATCACTCGGAGTGGTAGGATATACCTTCACACCACCACGACTAAGATACCAACTGCATAGACTCACAGGTTATATTTCATTTCTTTCTTACTTACACATTTTCCGTCCTATGCACCTCATCAATTTCATACTCACTCAGTATTTTATATAGGTGGTTATTGATAATTAATACACATTCTTCGTTAAGATAGGACACACACTCTTTCCAATGCTATACGTTATCTGAATATTATTTATGTTTCTCCCTCTGACTCAATATTCTGTTTGCTCAGGCCACACTTGTGGATCATCTTTGAGTGTGACATACAGTGCCGGACTTTACACGTATATTTAATATTTATACACTCATATATGGCCTTGAGTTTATTATTTGCTATATATTTAATATTAATTGAAATGAATAAAACAATACTAGTTAAATAATAAGTATGCATTTATTTCTAAGATTTATTTTATTATTTATATAATAAAAGCAAACAATATACTCTTCACCAACCATATAGAATGTTATTCACAGCTTAAAATATAAGTAAAAAAGGTAAGATAGAAAAGTAAAACAAAGAAATTATGAAAGAGACTTTTACAATTTATAATTATATATATTATATTAATTATTAATTTATATATATATATCATATAATATATAATATATATAATTATATATTATATTATTATATATAATTATAATATTATATAATATATATATTATTAAATATATATATTATATATATATTTAATTAATATTATATATATATATATATATATATATAAAATATTATATAATATATATTATATTATAGTTAATTATTATAATATATATATATTAATTATTAATTATAATTAATTATTCATATATATTATTATATATATGATATATATATTATTATTCTATATATTATAATATATTAATATATAATATATATATATTATAAATAAATTATATATATATATATATATATATATATAATATATATATATCTATATTATATATAATATATAATCTATTATTATTATTATATAATTATATTAATATAAATTATACTTATATATTCTATATATCTTAATCTATATTATTTATATATATAATATATATATATCTACACTCTCTACACCATCATATATGGATGAGCGAGTGAGGGTAGAGGAACTAAACTCAATGCTTGTGGTATTGACGAAACACATAGTAATGTTTTACTCACGTGGGTTGACTTAGAGCATGAAAAACTTATTTAGCTTAATTTCTCGCCATTGGAGCCAACTTTATTTTTATAGAGTTTCATGTCAAAGTTTATGCATTGTTTCCTGTACTTTTTAGTAAACATTGAGGAGCATAGGGAGTAACACGTATTGTTCATACCTGAAGTTACTCTGAGGAGCATATAATATCGTGGTTTGGGTCTTTGTGAGTTTTTCATCATATTATTATCTTCCTTGGCTCTAGCCCTATTAGTCCATAACCCTGAGCTTTCACAAGTCTGGCCTCATAACTCTGGTAGTTACTATTGAGTACTTTACGGTCTTATGCCATTCATTATATTGGGTATAAACATTTATTAAATTATATTATATGAATATTATATTATATATATTATATATATTTATATTCTTATATATTAATTATTATATTATATTATTAATTCATATATATATATACTATACCTTCGAGTATGCTAAAAAGTAAACTATCATGTAAATCTATCGTATATCTTTATGATATCGAGACTCAAATTAGTAATAAAGTTATTTTACCCTGCATATCTCTTTGCTTCTCATGCACTACTCCGGTAATAACACTAGACTAAAAGTAACATTTTGTGGAGATTCTACACTATGTGTTCTTGGGCATAAGATTGAAATCGTTACACAGTATTGCTTACGTTGAAATAAAACAGCTTGATTTGAAAGCATTTACATGGTGCTAGTTATACAAAATGCTGAACATTGATATATTATTATCTTACTCTGGTCAGTCATATTTTAATGTGCTTGTATTTCCACATTTTTGTGTGTTATCACGTTATGAGATCCCACCAGCGAACTTATTGTGGTTCACACATCAGGGTCACTTTGAGAAGTGGAAATTAATCATGCGATTTGTGTGTATCCACTTGCTATATTTTCTCATATATTCTATCCTGTGGCATAGTGCTTCCTAAAAAATGCTGCTAACTCTATCTAGGCTCTCAGCATCTGGCCTCCACATCACTAGGTCATGTTTGAGTTTTTCTCTGTCATTACCTTCTTGTGTAAACGTAATCTCTTTAGAGTTTCTTGACACCCACCTTATAGCACATAACTATACTTGAATTTCGTGTGAAAATCGATATAACAAACACCATAGAGAAATATCATAGATCTCTATGCATCTCATATATGATTTCAATAACTACACCTTGCTCGATAAACTCATACTCTGAAAGTGTGAGTTGATCTGAATGACTAGAGCAAGGTGAAGAGGGTATTAATGCATTATAAATCATGACTTTCCAAGAATCAAGTTCACCAAAAGATTGTGCTAGAAAAGAAGTATCTTCAGAACACGATTATACATCAGCCGAGTGCATAGCTTTATTAGTTTGACTCTCTCAATCTGATAACAAGAGGGAAATATAGTAACCTTTCGAATCTTTCTATATTATTTTTAGCTGTATCTTTTGTAATTCTCGATACAGCAGCCAACTCACTGTGTTTATCAGTGGGGTTCAATCATACAAAGCAGATACATGGATTGATTAGGCGAGTTCTATCTACCTTCTGATAGTGTTATGTTCTCAAAGACAAATATATATAGATAGAGCACATATTGCTGCATGAAAACCATTACATAGACCGTGTGATGCTAGTGACATCTTTAGTAGTGCGTATACGTGCAGTCTATCAGAGGAGTAAGCTGAAGATATAATCTTTGATACTTGAACTCAACTAATGAGAAAGAAATTGAGATAGAGTATATACTGAGCATGTGTCATAAGCATTCTGATATTAGTATATCGCTTCCTCCTATAGATTAGGCTTTCTCCCGTTGACGACACATAAGTAAACAGAATTATGAAGCTTGTAGACTGACTGGGCTTGTTTGTATGTTCTGAGGATGAGAGAGTTAAAGAGGATTAGTTTTATGTATTGAAGTATATTTTTATATATATGAAAAGTCATTAATATATAATTTTTTTATAGTATAATTCTATAGTCATTTACGTATACTTTTCTCTCATCTACAGGCTCTTGAAAATTGTGAGGAGGAAATAAATCAGTGGAAAAAATTCATAAAGGATTACAATGTACTACAAGAAAAGTTGACGAAATATCCAGATAAAACTTCCTACGATGTAAGTACCCCATTTCAAATTAAATTAAAGATTTTCTTTTTACTTTGAACATCGTACGTAAATCAATGGATCTAATGTTTCCTATTCATTTCTTTTTTTCAACATTTTTTTTATAAATTTTTTTTTATACATTTTTAAAAAAAATATAGTTGCATATATTTTCCCCCTTAATTTTATTGTTTCATTTTATTCTTTCTTTCAACTTTTTCACACCAGTCGGTAATCGATACGCCAGAAATTGAGGATTTGTACCTTCATTCTCCATTAGGTTATATATCACAATTATGGTATATTTCAATGAATACACGATAGTCATTCGACTTCATTCCCTTTTGATCATTTAAAAAAGCTTGTCGATATGATTCATATCAAATAGATAAATTAATTAAGTTCATTCTAGTGATAATTGGTTGTCAGTAGATGAGTCCTCGTTAAGTAAGCAGTTTAGTCCAGTCAGTCACTAAGATGAAATAAGAAGGCAGGTCTTTTATTTAAATATTGTATATATTTTTTTTTTTAGTTCCTCAGTCTTTGACTTGAATACTGGCATGCAGAAGTAACTACACATTGCTAACTTTTAAGCATAAAAGAAATCTTATAATTATTATTTTCAGTGACACTACTCATGAATATATCATATCTCTATCATATTGATCTCTAGTTGTTATTTATTTAGATTTATTTTCTCTCTCGTTCACGAATAACATTTTATAATATTCTCATTATAACCTATCCTGAAACCCTTCAGAGTTCAGTTTTCTGAGTGTAGAACTAACAAATAAATAGTTTTAAGTTCTATTGCCAGAGGCAATGTCTATTGAGAGATATTATTCGCCTTGAGTGAGTTCTATATATTCTTTGAGCCATTGGTCATCTGCCAGGCTACCGTCACACAAAGGCCAGTCTATATTATTGAGGCGAGTAAGAGCTTATCAGTATTTTTTTGGCATTACAGCGTATACCCCCTTGTACACATATTTATTTATACTATTATTATAGTTTATTCTCTTCCCATCGCCTCATGCTCACACACATGCGCCTACTCGTTATATACGATGCATATCATTCCTCGTATTCACGTAAACGTAGTTTTCAATCTTCCTATCCGAGCGCTATTGATATGTCAGCGAGAGTTCCGCTATCCTTCTTCGAGAACCGAAAGATTGAGCGTCGTGACTAATAGAGTGGGATATTGTTTGTGTGAGGTCTATCTTACGTTGAGGTTTTTTATGTCATTCACTTTTCTTTCATTACATTTCTTTTCTGTTAATAATATTTATAGTCATAACACCTTTACTCACACATCTTACAGACATTCGCTTGCATGTTTTGCACAAGCAATATGGTCATCAAAGACACACTATGGGGAACAAAGACTGAACGCATTATCTGGAAAACTTATATTTTTTTAGTTCCAATAATAATCATTCTAATATTTTAAAAAATATATCTAAATTTTCATTCTTATACTTTAAATTTATTAATTTTTTCGATGATTAAATTTATTCCAGGGCGATCCACTTGAATCACCATCACCTTCTCCTTCGCACAATGTTTCTAGCCAAGATATGCACTCAAGGCTTGAACTCTACGCTTCCAGACTTGCTGAAGTTGAACTAAGGACAAATTCCAATTCGACACCAGACAGGTTATTAAATAGGTCTTTATTGTTCTACCATCTATATTATCCCCCTCCCCTCTCCTTTGAATATAAAGAATCAATTAATCCATAGTTTTAATTCAGATTTCCTTTTGTATTTAAAATTTCCCTGGTCATTTTGTAATAAACTTTGCAATGTATCAATATTTGCAATTTTGTTTTTTAGTGAGGACGAACACGGCTTAATCGCGCAGTATTGTCAGTCTCTTAGTTCAACAGATGCGCCATTCCCAGTGCCAAAATCTCCTCTTCAAATAATGGCCTCTGTTGATGCAGACCAAAAAGATGAGCTCGAGCAAATGATTAAGTAAGTTTTCAGATATTTAGTTAATATTTAAAATCATGTACCTGCAACATTAAAGGTTCTATTGCAACGTTTACACTAATTATTAAAGGGATTTGGAAGAAGAGAACAGAGCACTCCAAGCAGAATATGAACGTCTTAAGTCAGAACAGCCAATGGGTTCAGTTTCAGAAGATGGTATGGGACAGAGGTCAGAAGCTGAAATGCTTGCAGAAGCCAAACTTCTTAGAGAACATAAAGAAAGATTAGAAGCTCGTATGTCAATCTTGGAAGACCACAATAGGCAATTAGAAGCTCAATTACAAAGACTTAGGCAGCTTTTAGTTGAGGTATGAATTCTTCTCTCGTTTTAAATATTTTTGGTTAGCTTTTAAACTGTATTAATCTTTTGAAGTATTTAGTTTTGTTCAAATATTTATTCCTTTTTTTTAACAGCAACAAACTGGAATGGGGTCACCAAATAAATCAAGTACCCTTCAAACCAAGTCAGTTACCGCTAGTCAGTTAGCCATGGATTCACCGGGCAAAATTAATGGACATGCTACACAAGGTATTTTTATATTCTAATAATTTTCGTGTAAATGATTTTGTAATCTTTTATATAATTACAATTAAAACTGGAGAATGGTATGTTTCTTCAGTCTGTAAATAATATTTTAATGATTCTGAATCTTAGAAATAGTTTCTCTTGTGGTACTGCATGGGAATACAACTTTAATTAGTTTTTTGTCCTGTTTGGAGAAGTTTGGGGTACATGCATATTTTTAACCTTATATTATTTTTTTTTTGTTAGAACATCATATTAAATTC
>JABUQX010032134.1:0-43509 GCA_015478945.1 Trachelipus rathkii
CCGTACTCGATTATTCTCTAAATTACTCCTTCTCCACACCAGACAACTCTCCAATACGTTCATTCTCTCATTTTACAAGTTCTTCTCACACCTAACCCACACCTCTAAGATTGTCCATCTGAGCACATGTACTTTAGATCTATAGCGTTCTTATTCCACGATCGTAGTTGTTCAAAACTAGCATTAACACAGGGTAACAACATTACCCTCACTGTAAAACCCTAGCGCATTCAAGACTTGTCCCTTTACATCCGCCCAACCAGATTTATTTATGCAGCCATCCACTTAGAGACTACCATTCAACAACTTTTCCTACTACACCATGCATCATCCGTTCTCTTTGTATCCATATAATCATAATCCTAAATATTTAAACTCTCAAGCATGTTGCTTTCCAGTGCTCACCATTCTCCAGACATAGACTTGGCACACCGTAGTTACCTGTCCTCACTCATAACCATAAGCTTACTTTTATCTACGTTTACTCTTTAAAACCTTCATTGTTACAACACCCCTCAAATCCCAATACCATCCGGTGCCTTAAACTTTCTTCAATTTTCGAGACCAAAAAACCAAATCATCCGCATAAAGTAGGTAAGCCACCACTCCAATCTCTTTCGCATTGCCTGCCCCCGCCCCTAGCCATCATTTCTAACCTTCACCCTTGCAACCCCCACCTCTAATTCTACTGATAAACCCCATCAGCACTAATAAAAAATTGAATAATCAAATGAGACATTAAAAAACATACTCTGCCTCACTCCCCTTGCTAAGTTACATATCAGAACAAACTTAATTTCAACCCATTCTATTCTTAAACACGCTTCACTTTCCTGCTACATAACATTTTGATTCCCATTTCAGAAGACTACCACCAGACACCATATCCGATCACTGACATCCTCACGCCATAGAGCTTCTCCTATTATACCGTATCACACGCAAAGTCGCAAATCTATAAAACTTAAACAATTTATTCTTCTTCTCTCCTCATTTTCTCAATCATTTGTATTCAATGCAGAAGATTTGGGACCCACCACACCCTCTACCACCTGCTAAATGCCACCGTCTTGTCGTCACCAGGAGCAGTCCTTCAGCCAACCCGGACGCCACTCTTTCGACTAAAATGAAAGCACTTCAATATGCTTCCTACAACACAATAAATAATGTGCGGCAAATGGACTAGAATGGGGTTTATATATATATAATAGTATGACTAATATATATATATATATTATATAGTATATATATATATATATATATATATATATATAATAGTATACTATGTAAACTATAATATATAGTAATATAATATATATAGCTATAGTATATAATAGATAATTATGATATATATGAATATATATATATATATATATATATATATATATAGTATATAGTATATATATAATCAGTATAATAATTTTCATATATATATAGTAGCGAGATAATAAATTATCGTATATTATATAAATAGTACATATAGATATATATATATATATATATATATATACTGATATTATATAGATATATATATATAGGTATTATATTATAGTAGATATTATGGAAATTATGTGAGAGAGTGATATTATACTATATATATATATATTATATAGCTATATATATTTTATGTATTCTATTATATATATATATATATACTATATATATATATATATAGTATATATATTTATATAGTATATATATATATCATATTATATATATATAGTAATATATATATATATATATATATATATATATAGTATATACGATATAATTAAACTATAAAAGCTATATGATATATAGTATATATATATATATATATTATAGTATATAATAGTATATATATTAGTAATATATATTTTTATACAATAATAATTCTCCGGAGTTTATATATTTAGGGTATATATATATATTATTATATATATAGATATACTATTCATAATTATAGTATATATATAATATAATATTAGTATATAGATTATGAATTATAATATATCATATATATAAACATATATATATATATAGTATAGTATAATATATATTATATAATATATTATATATATGATATAATATAGATATATATATATATACATATATATATACATTTATTGTATAAGGATATTATATAGTATATATATGTATATGTATACTAGCATATATAATGTATACTAAATCAGTTAGAATGATATATTAGATAGATAGAATATTATTATACTTATATATAGTATATATATATATATATAATAAAAATGGTATAGCGCCTGATCGCAATAGGACTCGCACATGGTTCACTGCTAAAACCAAAAACTACACATAAGGACTATGCGATACGCTAATTAAATTAGTCGCAAACTCACGTATAGCTGATATATATATATAGTATATATATATAAATGATATATAGTATATATATATAGTAATAGTAATAGAAATTATATAGCCTTTATATAGTATAACTACAGCTCAGACTTTAATAGATGCGCGATCCGCTCAGCTTTCTTACAGTTAATTAATAACGTGAAATCATTACCTTGTCCCAATGTGAGTCCCGTTGATAACTGCTTGACGCCGGATAGCGGACCCACTCGCCCTTCCGCACTGCATCCCTTATACTTAGAGTATACCCTCTTCATTTAGTACCATCCAGCATCAAGAGTTACGCTTATATACTATATATTATAATATATTATATATAATATATATATATATATATAGTAGTATTAGAAAATAAATATATCATATATCAGGAATTATACTAGTGAGTAATTATACTATATATTATAATATATATATACTATTATAGTATATATGATATATATATAATATATAGTATATAATAATATATATATATATATATTATAATATATATATATGTATATTATATATAATATATATATAGTATATATAGTATATATATTTATATAGTATTAACTATAATATATAATATATATATAATATATATATATATAATATAATATATATATATAGGTATATATATAATATATTATTATATATTAATAGGTATATATATATATAGATAGTATATATATATATATTATAGTTATATATATATATTATATATATATGATTTATATATAGAATTTATAAATATATATATATATCATAATATATATAACTAATATATATATATATATTATATTAAATATATCATATTTATAATATATACTAATATAATATGTATATGTATATATTGTATATATAATATATATAAATAATATAATATATATTATATAATTTATAAATATAGCTATTATATATAGTTTATGATAATATATATATATATAGAGTATACTATCTATATATATATATTATATATTATATATAATAGATATATATATATAATATACTGATAAGATATATATCAGTGGCGACTCCAGTAACTTTTTTACTACTCTGTTGCTACTCTCTCTCTCTCCCTCTCTCTCTCTATCTCTCTCTCTCTCTCTTTCTCTCTCTCCGTCTCTCTCTCTCTTCTCGTACTCTTCTCTCTCTCGCTTCTCTCTCTACTCTCTCTACTTCTCTCTCTTTCCTCTCCGCCTCTCTCTCTCTCGCTCTCTCTCTATCTCTCTCTTCTCTCTCTCTCTCTCTACTCTCTCTCTCTCTCTCTCGCTCTCTCTCTCTCTCTCTCTGCCTCTCTCTCTACTTCTCTCTCGCTCTCTCTCTCGGAAAAAGAATATAGGCATAATATAATAGGTATATATAATATATATAATAGTATATATATATATATATATAATATAGTATTCAATATATATATATTAGTAGTAATATATATAGATATATATATATATATATATATAATATATGATATTATATAGTATAATATATAAATATATATAACTATGATATATATTAATATATATATATAATATATATATAATAACCATAGGTATATACGTATATATATATATAATAAAATGCTGTGTGTCTATCTAGTTGATCAATGATTAAAACTTTTAATATTTAAATCCATTGCCACAGATACCGTCTCCGCCATTCGATCTGGGCAGTTGAACATTGCCGCCCATTTTCAATGGGCTTAAAAGCGTTTTAACAGAGGTGATTCTTACCTTTTTCGTTTAATTTTGCAATAATTTCATTTATCTGACCAACTTTCAAAAAAATGAAGAGAATTTTTATCTTAACATTATGAAATTGGCCAAGATTAGATCGTTTCTATAATGGATTAACTCGTGCTGAAAACGATAGCACAAGTGCTAGAGGAATGCCTCTGATATGTAGAATATATATATATATATATATATATATAATGATACTATATATAGTATAATATTTTTATTAGTATATAGTATATATATAATATATTATATACTATAATAACTACTATAACATATATAGTATATATATATTAGTATATATATATATATATAAAATAATATATAGTATTTATATTAAAGTAATAATATATATTATATATATAATAGAAAGTGACGCTCTAAGTACTAAACCAACAAAATTGTGTTCTTTTTATTTTTTTTCTTTAAAAAAATATTGTTTTGCATTTACTTTCTGTGATAATAAATCTGCGAGTTGAAACTGTTCAGACTGTTTTATTCTTTAGCTCTGTGTATAACCCAGTGACTATTATATAGGTAATATATATATATATATAATATATATTAGTAGTATATATATATATTATATATATAATATATATATATATGAATATATGTATATATATAGTTATATTATAATATATTATAAATATATATATAGTATAGTATATATATATATATAGATAGTATATATATAGAATATATGTATATATAATATATATAATAATATATAGCTATATATATATAGTATATAATCAAAGCAATTTTTTCGCCGAGTTAGTAAGCTTATAATAATAGAAGGCCTTAGCTATTAATTTCAAAAAACTGTAATATTGATTTATTTAAAAGTTTTTACATCGACTTCATAATTAAATAATCATCTTATGGGAAGTTCGATTCGCTTAAAAAAACTATTTAAATAAATATGAGTACAGGTTTTACTGAAATTAAAGCTAAGGCCTTCTGTTATTATTATATTATATTATTATTTATTATTATATTATTATTATATTGGATTATTATTTATCATTAGATTGATTATTTTATAACATTTCTTCATAGACTTCATAATTAGAATAATATCTTATGAAGTTCGATGTAAAAACTTTCCGAGTCCTTATAACAGTTTACTGAAATTATAGATTGAGCAATTATTTTATGTTTGATTTTGAATTTATATTTACCTGCTTTGAAGTAATTGTCATTATATCTCTTTTTTAATTGACTGATCAATATATATAATATAGTAATAATTAAGTATTGAAATTTAATATGGATTCCATTTATTTATATGTATTATTGTAAGATGAGATGTATTTAATTGATTGGCTTTGATTTTATTATATGTTTTACCTGGTATATTTATTATTTTGTGCTGTATGCATTATTGCTATTTTAATCTATGATAATTAGTTTTAATGTAAATTTCGTTATGATTTGGGATAATTATTGATATAATGATTTTTAATGTTATATATTCATTTGATCATTTAAGATACAATTTGATTAATAATAATGTATGACGACATTAAGCTACAACTGTAGCTCCTCTATTAAGGATGGTATATTTGTTTACATAATAGTATTGGAAGCGTGAGATTAACCAACTGTATGATCATATGCGTAGATTCTCAACATTGCGTATCTTGATCTAATGAAACCTAAGAATAAACGAAAGAGGTATAAACATTTATGTTTCACCAGAGTTTGTTTCTATAACCTTATTAAATGATTTACTGACACTATTATAGAAATATATTAACAAAAAATCTTATGAAAAGATTATTTAAGTTATTTGTAGTCTTAAAAAAAAAGAAATAATATAATTATATAGATAATACATCAATATGCCATGTTATTATATGTCTTAATCACGCGAATGTCATCCTATTTATTTTAATGATTTTTGGTAAATTATTAATACATATTATATAGTATATCTCATATATATGATAGTATGTAAGCTGAAGTAGGTAGGAATGATGAGGTGCCTAATATTAATATATCATGAGTATATAATATACCTATTGAATATATTAACTAATTATATCGATAATTTCTGTATTAGTTAAATGTATATTTAGTATAATTTTGTTATAATATATAGTAGTGGAAAGCCTCACGGTTATATAATTTTAATCCCTCGTTTAGATAATATTTATAAATTTATTATATTACCTTTATGGATATATATCTACTACTACTAATACGACTAATAATAATATTTATAGTGTTAACAATAGATCAAGGTCATGATATTATTATTATAGTTATGGACCTACAGCAGTATTAAATGATAGTAGCTAGAAGTATGACAAGCAGTAGCGCTTACCAGGTTTATAAGAGGATCAAATGGATATATGTGGAATCCAGCCGTACAGAGATTCCTAAGGATGTGAGCGATCTAACCGTCTTATTTGTTTGTATTATTTCCTTTTTTCCTGATATTTCTCAATGTTACTTTATTCCTTTCTTTATTGATTTACCACTAGATAGGAAATTATACACCTCTTATGGGTAAACCGCAAAAGATGGCAGTCAGTTTCATGTGCGATCTCTCGTGACTTCCGGTGCCCGGTGAGACAGACAAGCAGGACGGTGATCTAATACCCTCTCTCCTTGCTGGATGGTCCCCTCCTGATTATATACTCTCGCTGTCTCTCTTGGTGATGCTCTGTGGGATGTTCCGCTGCCGTGTGTGCGCGTGCGCGAGCGTGCGCGTGCGCGTCGCGGTCTTAATGGAAAACGTCCTCATGAATGTTTGCGGCCCTCTGTCGCGCTCACTGTTCTATAAGATCTTGGTGCCTGTAATGAGAGTGCCATTTTTGTGTTCCCTGGATTTGCCGAAAATTTTTATAAGTTTTTTTTTCCTACCTCGAGCTAAACCTTAATAATTTTTCAAAAATGTCATTTCGTATTATTATTATTTATTTCAGACGAGATATTGACAATATTTATCACACCAATAGAGTGTGTGTATATATATAAATTAATATATATGAATAATAAATATATATATATTATAATTTATATATAATTCTATTATATATTTTATTATTATATATATATAATCGTATAGTATAATTATATAATTAATATTAATAATATATATACTATAATCTATATATATAAATAATGATATATATTATTATTATAATATTGATAAGATATAATATAATATATAATATTATTAATAATTTTATTTTATATATTTATATTTATTATTTATTTTTTTCATTAATTTTATATTAGTATTATCATGCATATTATATTAAAATGTATTTCATCATTGTAATCCTGAATTATTTTAATTTCACCTAATATTTTATAGTGTTGAGAGGAGTTATGTTACATTATTTAAATATATTCTATAAAGAAATAATAAGAATGAATACGAAATATTTTAATTTAGTTAGAATAAAATTATTATTTATATTAATTATTATAATTATTATTTATTATTTTGCATGTTTCGAATTATACCTTGTATTTTATTTTCGCTGAATAATAGAGGGCCGGTTAATTCTTCGGTCAGTTGATCGTTTATTTATAGGTTTTACTAGGTTATCTATTTCCTTATTAGTATGACCTATCCTATTAAATCCAGGATGATACAATTTTATATATATTTTTATCTAGCGAATTTCGCTAGATATAATGTTACGTTAGCATATAATAATTGGTTAGTAAATATAATATTATATAATGAATAGATAGATGGTTCAGTAGATTTTTGGTAATTCTGGGAATGCAATCACAGTATGTAGACGTAGGCGTATAACGCCAGGTCCTACATGTTTTAGAGAGAGCAGTAACCTTTGAGTTATTCTAATGAGTATTCTGCTAACTCAAGCCGGGTATATCATTCATGAATTCAATTTATCCAGACTGGCGAGTTTCCTCAAACTTCCTGTCTTTTTTTAATCTTTTTTTTCTTTCTATGTTCCTTGCTTTGACTAATGTTATTTCATCAGATGAGTTGATTATTATATAATATCTAAATTTTCATGAAATTGTCTCCCATTTACGGGGCTCGAGCCGACGGGGGACAGCTTAAAGTAATACCAAAGTGTTTTGGGATAGCTAAAATTTCTTTTTTTTTCTTTTAAACTAACAGGGATTTTGAGACTGCTCAGTTTAACGAGTAACATACCGCAAATTACTGATTGCAGGACGCGGAGTATCTAACCTTTCCTCCCTGGTAGGTATTAATGTGGTAACGACTGGCGGGAGTAACTGATATATCCGACGCACCCCAATTTACCGCGGATGTCTCTCAATGATAATCCCCCCCCTCTTGCGTGACCTTAAATTGGTGTTACTAGCGGCATGGGTTCCTTAAAACCGACCATTCCCCTCCGGCGGTTAATGAAATCAATGTTACCCCATCCTCATCTAATCCCCTCCATTTCGACGTCGTAGGCTCCCCTAAATTTTTCACCTGAAAGAACTTTGCCCTTTTTTATTTATATAAAGTAAAGTGTTGTTTTATTTATTTTATTTTTTTTTATTACAACCGAATAGTATTTTAAAATAAACAAAATTTCCTTAAAAAAAAAAAATATATAAATAATTTTATCATAATCCAAAATAACTACTTTTGGATAAGTAATTATCTTTTAACTTACATCTATGTCCCCTCGTTCGAGCTACTAATAGAGAACCCAACGTAAATGTGGGCCGGAAAAATATCTTTATACAAAATAAAAATGTAATAATAATGTATAATATGTATATTGAATAGCCTAATTAATTAAAAAAAATAACAAAAAAAATAAATTATAATAATAATAAAATTAAACAGTTTTATAATAATAAAAATATTTATCTTTTTGTTTCCACTTACTATTAATCACTTTGTGTATTAATTACTACTATTAATATAATTTGATTTTTCTATGTTGCTTCAATACTATTACTATTTACTTATGTTTATCATTATCTAATACTTTATATAACCAATCTATATATATATATATACATTATTATACTAAATGATCAGATTTGCAATGATACTCATTCGACGAGCAAACGTATTACATCAAACGAATGCACCTAACCTACTGTTCCTCTACGGGCAATTTTCTGGCTCTTTGCCAAAAACATGCTCTACAACTTCTGAAATCATTATTCTAAGATCTTATTCGCCCCGCCCCCCCCCATCTGATAGCATGACTATGGAATATACTTGCTCGCTCCAGGCTGATGGGAATCTGCTGGGCAGGCGGTTCATATATGTAAGGTCCCCGCTCCTAACATGATCGCGCTGTTGCTGTACATTCGTGATTCTTATCTCATTCTGCAGTCCTACCTTCTCTGATACATAGCTGTCCTAGAATGTTCTAATTTAGCCTACGAGTAAATCTATAGTCTCGGACGTTGCATGTTGCGTGCAGAAGCTGCTCCGCAGACAGGTTAGGATGGCGGCCGTGCCCGAACAGATGGCATCCTCTCAGTTTTGGGGATGTGGCTTAGTGCTGACCGCCCTCGTTCAACGTATATTTCAGTCGTCATACTGAGACTTCCTCTGCTGGAGACACGCAGTCCAAACCTATTCGAAAAAGGAAGCGCTCTGATCCTTCTACTATCGCCCCTATATCTTTACTTGTACTTCTTCTAAGATCTTTAAACATTTGCGTAACCTCACTCTTAGACCATGCTGGAATCTCATTTCTCTTCTTTCCGATCGGCCAGTACGCATTTCGCCGCGTTCACAGGTTACTGACAAATATACTTTCATCGAACCAATTTTATGGTTGTTCCGTTTAGGAACTACGGAGAGACTGCTTGTGGCGCTGACATATCCACAGTATTTGAGGGTATCGTACGTATTCTTGTGTTAAATCGCTGTAGACTTTACCACCTTTATAACTAACTATTTGTCTAGCTTTCTTTCAGTCGCCTCAATATAGGCTGCGTTGGAAAGAGCGACCTCTGCTTTATTTTCGCATAGTGGTGTTCCTAGGGTTCTGTTCTTATCTCTACTTTATTCTTACTTTATTAATGTCTGCTACTGCAATCTACCTAGTCCACTCACTATTGCCGATACTCGAAGCTTCCATTTCTTCAACTCATTTTCAACCGTACCCTTTTAACCTTTCCTAGAATTGCCTCTCGTCTTAACCTTTACGATTATTATTCTCGGCTGATTGATAGATTTTCGGGTGGGTCGTTCAACCTTGTGAACATCAATTCTTTAAAAAACCAACTATTCTTACAAATCTCCTCTCTAACACCTTTAACTTTGCATATCTTGTCGCGGTTCGCTTCGTCTCTCCTTCCACCTTACATCAACAAAAATGTCTTGGAAACCCTCACATACAACGGTTGTAGGGCGGCCTCAAGAAATGGTGAGTTATGTTTAGACTGCGAGACTTTTCTTTCCTCTTCTCAGTTCTCCAGCTATACAAGGGTCTTCACCGCCTTGGTTGGAGTACGGTTCTCATTCTGGGGGGGGAGGGCTCTGTTTCACCGCCGGCTTGGATAGGGTCGAGTCAAAGTCAAAAAGGCTTATAAACTGTTCCACCACTTATCACCCTTTATCTTTGCGGCGATAACGCGATGTTGGTATTTTATCTCTTTTCTAAGGTACCGCGTCAGCCGTTGTTCAAGGAAATTACAATCGGTACACCACCTTACGAGCGCCTCCGTGAGCACAAGGGTGCTGGTCTGCGCATGAGTTTTCTGTGGATATTGGTAACTGGATGGTTGCTGAGGTGCTTCTGCTTTATGCTACTCTGTTTTGTTTGAGTTCTCTTGGGCATTTCTGTGTTTTCTGACTGAAATTTAATTCCTCACTTCTCAATCTCGGGTCTGTGCTATCTGCGTAATTTGCGTAGCGGCTACGTGATTAGCGTGCAACACCCTCCTGATTAGGGCTTTGCCGTGCAAGTGGGTGTGACAGCTGTGAAAAGACATATATATATATATATTATATTATATACTATATATTTTATATTTAATATATAATTATATATATATATATATATATATATATATATATATATATATATATATATATATATATATATCTATATATTATATATATATTAATAGCTTAAATAATTCTCTCTCACGGTGACGCACATTCCATTTGGTATTTCCTTTTCTCGCGATCTTTCTTGGAAGAATGACATTTTCTCTCTCATTAAGCAAGCTTCTTAAAGGTTAGGTGTTCTGAAGCATCTTTAGACCTTCTCCCCATCTCAGTTGCCTGCTCTATTTAGTGGCGTTGTTCGTCCTTTTATGGAGTATGCATTGTATAATAATTGGAGTGGTTCCATACATATTTGATCTCCTTGATAAGGTGGGGTTTAGGGCTTTTCACTATTAACTCTTCTGCTCACTAACTCTCCTATAGCTTCCTGACCTTCGAATTGTTACATCACTCTCCTTATATCACTATTACAAAGAACACTTCTGAACTTCCTAGTCGTATACCTCCTTCCAGAATTTCCCCACACACATCCATTTTTTGTCCAGACCTATTACCCTAAACTTAATTGCTATGTTCATTCTTACGTGTACTCTCTACAATGAAGGTCTGAATCAAACTTCCTTCTTCTATTTTTACCATTACATATGACTTGAACATTTTCGAACGCCATGTGTCGGATCATATAGGCCTTTCTTTGGAATAAAAAACGTTTTTTCTCCAGCTTTAGTGAAAACTGTGTGGATCTCTTACCTTTAAACACCGTAAGTTATAAATACCTTTTTTTATCTGTTCCTGTGGACAAAGGTCAAAATTCTACCAAATTTCACCGGAGTTAAGTAAAAGCGGAATCCAAGTCCAAATCAAAGGTCGATATGTCCCGATACATGGCGTTTAAAAGTGTGCAAGTCAAATTAAGTTTGAAAAATAGATGAAGGGAATGAGTTCTAAATCATATCGGTTCAATACATGTAAGATTTAGAATAGCGGTTAAGTCTGGGGACAGATAGTTGGACAGAGAAAGGATGAGACTGTGGAAAGAATAGTGGCACGAACTCTCCTCAAAGGAGGAGGTACTCGACAAGAGAGATCAGAAAAGCAATGTCCATTGTAATAGCAATAGTATAAGGATAGTGATGCAACCGTTCGACAGCTAGAAAGAGATTGGAGAGAGTTAGTGAGAGTAGTAGAGTTAAGACAAAAAGCCCTAGGCCACATCTTATCAAGAACAGTATGTGTGGAACCACCCCAGATATGTGACTGCATACACCATACAAGAGCGAACAATGTACTTAAAAAGAGCAAACAACTGGGTTGGGGAGAAGTTCCAAAGACGTCTCAGAACACTCAACCTCTTTGAAGGTTGTTTAGAAAGAGGAATAATATTGATCTTTATAATTAAGATTCAAGATAAAGAAGCTGCAAGAATATTAAGAACAGAGGATGGCCTGATTTGTGTGTTTTAGAAGAAAATATTACAGTTGAGTGAAAGATTATGTCGAGCACATGGATGAATAAACTGTTTTTGAGTCATTGAAAACTAAAACATTTTCTTTAACCCAATTAGAGTTACGAGAAAGGTCAGAGGTCAGCTGATCCAAGGCCATCCTGTTGGCATGCGTTAATTGCTGTTGAGGTGGTCGACTTGTAAATTGGAAGAAGCAATGAAGGATAAAGTTATCGCCCTTGGAGTAGATGGAAGAAGAAGTGATACAGATACGGTCATTAATAAAAAGTAGGAAAAGAGTTGGGATGGGACAGAACCCTGGGGATCGTCATTATTAATAAATTTAAAGGATAAATGGTGGCCATTTACAACAGCTGCTATAAAGCTACAGGAAAGGAAATCAGAGAGAATGCCAAAGAGAGAAGGATTGATACCGTAAAATAAGAAGATTAACATCAAAGATTTGAACCAGACTCTATCGAATGCTTTCTATATGTATATCGTCATAGCAAAAGATTCAACGAAATGCCGAAAAGCAGAAGACCAAGAATCAGAGAGAAGTGAAAGGAGATCACCAGTAGAGCGTTTCTTTCGAAAGCCATAATGGAGATCAGATATTAGATTAGAAGAATTAAGGTGTTTCCAAATCTTCCTGTTGAGGATACATTCGAAAACTTTAGAAAGAACGTTTGCTAAAGTGATAGGACTATCTTTAGAAGGTTGAGATGGGTTCCCCTTCCTTGATACAGGCTGAATAAGCGCACATTTTTAGCAAGAATGGAAGGTCGAGGTGGAAGGACAGAGACGAAACAGTTTGCCAAGGCTGGGTAAAACCTCAGAAGCACAAGTTGTAAAAACCACAAGAGGAATACCATCATGACCACACGCCTTCTTAGTTTTTAAGCTCAGATAGAACAGAAATAACATCTTTAGAATAAATTACTTTGTTAGGCATAAATGAGTTGGAGGTGGATATAAAAGAAGGAATAGCTTCAGAATCGTCAAAAGTTTTGTTACAGGCAAAAGTTTGAGAGAAGAGTTCTGCGTTAGCAGATGGTAAAATGGAAGCTGTGCCAGTGGAAGATACTAGAGGAGGGAAAGAGGAAGAAATTAAGATAGTGCTGACATTTTTTGAAAATGCCAGAAAGGAGTTGAGAATGAGGGACCAGAAAGATAGCTACATTTTCTACGTTGAAATGAGTTTTTAATGTTACAGAGAATAGAATTTGTACGAACACGGATGGAATATAATTAATTAGTTGCATGACTTTATGGAGTTTGAAGACGTCGGTAATTTTTGAAGGCAGCGTCCCCATAATGGACAGCAGGAGAACAAGCACAATTAAACCAAGGTTTGTGGTTTTAGTCGAAGGGAAAAAAATATAGAATATACGCCTCCATACCAGAGAGAATAACCTCGGTTATTTGTTCTGCACACTCCGAGGAACTCCTCACACCGAAACAATAGTTATTTCATCAGTAGAAACAATATATATATATATATATATATATATATATATATATATATATATATCATATATTTATATATATATATAATTTAATATATATATATATATATATATTATATATATATATATATATATATTATATATATATAAAATTTTTAGTATAAATATGTATAACATATTATATAAATATAAACAATATATATATAATATATAATATATATATATATATATATATATATATATATATATATATATATTCCACCTCCTTCCAACTCGTTTATGCCTAACATAAAGTTTTCTTCTAAATATGTTATTTCTGCCCTCTCAAAATTTATAACTAAGAAACGATTAGTCTTGAAGTAATCCTTCTCGTGTTCTTAAAACCTTTTCTTCCAAGTTTAACCCTACCTTAGTGAAAAATTTTGTTTCTACCTATCAACGTCACTATTTCCTTTCAACTGGAAGAGTGAAAATTACTTAATTTGAGCCGAAAAATGGACACTACTCTCAACTCAATAACTATTGTATTATCACTTTAATATCTGTTATATCCAAAGTGTTTGGATCTATCATAAGAAGAAAGAAGATTTGGAAACATTTTAAAACTTTTAATATTGTTTCAGATCACCACTATGAATTGTGTAAGGAGCGTATGGCTGATCTTCTTTTTCTTCATTCTGACTCTTGATCTTCTGTTTTTCGGTATTTAGTTGAATCTTATTGCTGTTGGGATGGTTATAACGAAAGCCTTAGATAGTCAGCACAAAACTTTGATTTCAAAACTTCTCTCTTTTGGTATCAATCCTTATTTCTGGAACTTTCTTCCTGATTTCCTCTTTTGGTCATTCTACAGAAGCATTTTTTGACTGCCGCGGTTCATCCTTAAAATTTATGAATGTTGGGGTCCCTTCGTATTCTGTTCTATATCCAACTCATTTTCCACTTTCGTTATTGATTTAATTTCTGTCACTTTATCATCTTTTTCTATGAAAATTATTCCACCGTTGTTTATTACTTTCATTTAGAAAAGCGTCTCACCCATCAGCAAATAACAGATGCTAGAAGGGTGGTCTGTCTTGAGGAAAATTACACGTGATCTTACTCGTATTTCTATTTGGGGCTGAAAAGAAAACCTCAAAACATTCGGCTCCTTTATTTTTCTACACGAAATAATCTTCCACACAACTACTACTACAATTTTTTTTCGAAAACACACAGTTCAAATCTTTTTATGTACTTAATATTTCTTTTCCCTTTGATCTTTCTTTGAATTCACATTTTATGGGGCATACGTCACAGACCCTGAGTGATTCAGTTCCACAACTTATCTTGAAAAGGCTGAGACCAAGGCTTCTTCCCTTATCAACTCTCCCATTCTCTCTCTGACTATCTCTACACCTTTCTATCAGTTGAACTGTTGCATCACTCTCTTTATTCTATCGCGATAGCAACTTCAGAATTCGTCAGTCACGCTTACACTTTTGAAAAGATCTTTCGAAACATGTTTTCCACTTAATTTAGTCCCTTTTCTCTCCTGCTTTCTCACACGAAACTTAACCGCTATTCTTATTCAAACATGAATGGCGCTGGTAAAGACTGGGATGCGCTTCTCTTTGCATTACTTCCATTCACTTTCATACATTCAAACGCCTTGAATAGGGACATGTCGATCTTTAATTTAATATATATATATATATATATATATATATATATATATATATATATATATATATATATTATATTAATATATATATAAATATATATATATATACTATATATTTTTGTCCTCCCCCAGGAAGATCCTGGTCTTGTAGAAAACCACGACCTGTTAGTGGACTTAGCATGCGTCTCCACTTTGCTCTGTCTTCCCACATTCTTCTCTCTTGTATTTTTTCCGTCGTATTTTTGACTCTCGCACAGACTCCCTCCATCTCTTCCATGGTTTCCTTTGATTCTTCTTTCATCCGGCGTCCACTCCCATCGTTTTTCGCCAGTCTGCCATGCATCCTTTCCAAATGTCCCCACCATCTGATTCTTGCCCCATCTATCCTCCTCACCAGAGGTGTCACTCTGACTTCCCTTCTGACTCTTTCATTCCTTATTATATCTTTCTTAGTCTTTTCAATTATTGCTCTCAAGATCTTCATCTCCGTTGCCTTTCATGCTTTTGGTAGTATACACTATGTCTCTGCACCGTATAGTAACATAGGTGCTAACACTCCTTCGTAAATACTTCTTTTAACCTCTACACCCATATATAGGTCCTTTATCAAAGGATACACAGACCTTGTCGCTCTTCCTAACTTTGTTATCCTATGCGTGATCTCTGTTTCACACCCTCCGTCCTCTGTATATATTCCACCCAGGTATTTAAATTCTTTAACTTTCTTCAAGCCCTATCCATTCACCATGATCTCCCAACCCTCCTCTCCCTCTCTGCTCACCATCATCACTTCTGTTTTCTCAATGTTTATTTGTAATACCTTTGCTCCAAGTTTTTCCGCGAAACATCTCGTAATTCTCTCCATTACTTCTCTACTTTCACTCCACACCGCCATATCATCCGCATATGAAATGATGTCTCCCTCCATTTCATCCACCTCCTCTTTATCCTTCTCAATGATTTTATCGATATACGCTATGAACAATAAGAGCGACTACGCTTCCCTGTTTAACCTCTTCGTCACCTCAAACCATTTTTCATTTTTATACACTGTTCTCACATTGCACTTTTCCAATTTGTACGTAGTCTTCAGTGCATCACACAATCCCCTCCCCACTCCATAATTCTCTTCTAATACCCTCCATAATCCACTCCTAGGTACCGTGTCAAAAGCTTTCCTTAAATCCATAAACACTACATAGATACTCATATTCTAATATAGTATATTAATTATATATTATATATATATATATATTATATATTAAATATATATATATATATATATATAATATATATTCATGTTTATGGATTTAAGGAAGCTTTGACACGGTACCTAGGAAGTGGATTGGAGGTATTAAGAGAATTATGGAGTAGGGAGGGGATTGTGTGATGCATTGAAGACTATGTACAATGGTTCTAATATATGAAATATAGTAATATATATATATATATTATATATGTTAGATTTATAGATATGTCTCTCTTTCTTTTTATATATAATAAATAATATATTTATAATATATATATATATATATATATATATATATATATATATATATATATATATATATATATATATATATATATATATATATATATATATAATATTATATATATATATAATATATTTAGAGTTTAAGCCACAATCTATTAAAATAAATTTATAATTAGGAGGGCCTTGTTGAAGAAATATGAAGGAATTAAATAATAATGCTAAAGGTAAAATTTAAAAAAAATTATTACATTTATAAGCTATTTTTAAATACATTCATGACTTTCGTTCTATAGTACTGAACCTCGTTTCAGCATTAAGATTTTTATAAACTAACTTAAAAAAAGAAAATAGCTGGATAATGTAAAGATTTAAATTTAAAGTTTGGATAAGTTTAATTTGTTAAAAATTTGTGGTGCTACAGAACATTAATTTTGTATTATGTCAAAGTTGTAATCACCTTTGTTTATAGAATGTATTTGAATAACAATGCAAAAAGTTCGATGAGTTTACGTTTTTTTAATTTTGTACATGGAGAATAAGTGTCATTGGTTAATGTTAATGGAATGATTGAAAGTAGAGCAATTGAGTGTCAGGGAAGAATTTTGATTATCATGTAGGTCATCGCATTTATGTTGATAGAGTCGACGTGTAAGATGGGTTTCACCAATGTTGAGGGAATCGCAATCTTTACAGGGAATTTTGTATACACATTGGGAAAGTTCATTAAAGGGGTCGGGTTGATGAATATGAGGTTTAAGGTTTTTTTTTTTTATGGAAAAGAGGGTATCAGAAGAAGTGAAACGTAGAGTTTTTGGAAAGATATTTCTAATGTGGTTGAGAGGAAATTGAGGTAGAGGGAGGAAAGAGTTCGAATTAGTTTTGATGTCGTTTCACTCTTTCTATCTGTCCTGTCCTTCAACCCTCACTCTTCTTTGAATCGCTTCATTATGAAACCAATTTTTATTTGTCAATATCCTTCCCTCTTGAACAAATTTATCATACTTCACCCTTGACCATAATTTCTTCGAATTTAATAATTCTTTCTTCAAACAAAACTCTGGTCTTAGTATGGGCGCCCCTCTCTCTCATACACTTTGTAATCTTTTCAGGGAACTTATTGAATACTACCATATCCTCCCTCACCCCTTCTTTTTGGCACAAAATGGTATCAGCTAGTAGACGTTATATTGCTGCCTGTTCTTTCCATATAACCCTAACTCATCACCTTAATTCATAAACACTATCCACCTTAACATTAAATTCACCATTGAGCATTAAACAACACCTTACCGTTTTTAGATACTCTCATGACTTGGTCCACCTCTAACATTATTCAATTCACTATTTATAGAAAACTTACATCCAATCCTGCTTACATCCACTGGTTCTCTTCACATAATATAAACACTAAAATTGGTACTCTTTCACCCCCTTTTTTACGTGCTTTCCGTATATGTTCTCAGTCTTACCTTCAACCTGAACTTGACTTTCTTACCTCCACTTTCAAAAAACTTTTTTACCCTCCTCATATCATCTATATATATATATATATATATATATATATATATATATATATACTATATATATATATATATAATATATATATATATATATATATAATATATATATATATATATGTTATATGTATATGTATAGTATATATATTAATATATATTATATATATTATATATATATATATAAATTATATAATATATATATATATATATATATATATATATATAATAATATATTTATATATATATATAATATATACAACATATTATTAAATATATATAATATTATATATAATATTATATATATAGTGATTTATATATATGTATATATATATATATATATATATAATATATATATATGATATATATACCTTTTCGCCAGATGGCCACCCTCTTCAGAGCGGCCACACCTAGCTAAGATACCCCGCCGCCGCTGCCGGACTTCTCCATAGATCGCTTAGGGCTGTGATTTCCCAGGTTGCTCTGGAATGATGGTTAGAATGATATTTTAGAAAGAAATGATACACAGTTTCCGGGGTTTGGTTGCACTTTATACTGATTTTTGAAGTAGTTTGATTGATGTTGAATCTTTTTTAGTTGTTTTGTTAGTTTGGGTGGTGGCCGCATCTCAATTTGGTTAAAGATTGGATGTTTATAGGAAGGGAGTTAAATACGGATGCTATTTGTGGTGGGTGGTCATTTATTATATTGTTCTATTAGATGAGTGTGTATTTGTTTGGAGTATGAGATGTTGTTTTGTTGGGCTTGGATGTTACTTGGGATTTATTTGTACAATATGGCAGGGGAAGATGGAGGTTGCTTTAGTCTGTGGTTAGTGGGATTGGAGAGTATAGTGTGACAAGGGTGTTGGGGTGTCTGTGTTTTTGCGCAAAATTGGGTGCCAATCATTTATAAGTGTTTGCCTATAGGTAGTATTTTTGTTTCATTGTGAAGGTGTTTTTGAGGTGTTGTAAGTGAGCATCCTGATATAATTCTGAGTGCCTTGTTTTGGATTGTTTGCATTTTTTCATGTTTCCCTAAGTTAATAACGGATGCCACATTGGTTAAGTGATGGTTGTATAAATTGTTTGTATATGTTGATGGATATATTTTTTTTTTGTTGTTGTCTGTGCCTGCTATGGTTCTAAGGATGTTTAATTTCCTGTTTGCTGAAGCTGTTATGTTTTTTCCTATATGTTTTGAGAAAGTTGACTGTTTGTCCAGTATTACTCCTAGGATCTCGATTGTTTTGTTTAGTGGGATAGGGATGTTATTATGGAGATTTGAGGGTTGGTAGTACCGAGTTGACGGTGAGTTTAGTGTGATAGAGGATTCTTTTTGGTGATGCAAACATTCTGTTGTCTGTTAGCCAAGTTTGTATTTATTTGGTTGATGTATTGTTGGGTTAGAAGAGATGATGTGTTTAAATTCTGATGTGTGGTAACTATGGTGATGTCATCAGCGTAGGTTGTTACGTTTATGTGGTCTGCTTGTGGTTGTGGTAGATCTGCTGTGAATAGGTTGAAAAGTGTAGGGGATAACGATTGCCTCCTTGGGGTATAACCATTTTAATGTTTACTATATAAGTAATATATATATAGATATATAATTATAATATTATATATATATATATATAATATATATATATATATATATATAATATATATATAATAATATATATATATATATATATATATATTATTATATATATAATATATATATTATGGATAGATACTTTTCTTGGTAGAAGGTCAGCCATGCAAATATTAACTATCATAAATATTATGCAAGCAATGGTGGTTATTACGTCATGCCACTCCATCCCAGTCTTCATTGCTGAGGTAGTTATGTCTGAAACGGTATTCATTAACATACTGACAAATATTAATGAAATTGGTGTTTGAAAAAAAGAAATCAAATCTTCTGTAATATTTTTCACCAGAAAAATATTAACACGAATTTCTTCCACAAAAATGTCTATTTTATCGCTGTAGTACTTTGCTGATTTTATTGTAATTTCCCTAGGACCATAGATTTTAAGTAGAATTTTTCTTGCATTCATTTTTTTAGCTTGGTTAATCTGTCTGATGACCAGAGATGAGAGACACTGAACAACAGCAAAGAAAATACACGTGAAACTTAAAACTGTTAAATTTGATAAGGGAAGCAATGTTGCAAAAGTGAAGTGAGTTAATGAACGTATATTTGTGCAAAAATAAAATGAAATGATGTGGATTATCCAGAGAGTAAACATGAAAATACATTGAAAAAGCAGTAAACCATTTCCAAATTTATTGAATGAACCCTTTCGGATAGAGGGAAGAATGTTTTTTATAAGAGAAGATAAAAGCATTTCGTTATATCTTGTGTATAGATTCAAGAAGACAAAGAGAACGATCCAAGAGGTCTGAGAGATTCGTTCAAAAATAGTTAACAGCTTTTCAATTGCATTTACTTTTGCCGTTGTTTTGCAGGTTAACTGAAAGTAGACAATTGCAGGAACGTACATAAAAGACACCTCTAAACCAAGCAAAAATATACAGTTTTGGTAAAGAGAAGAAATTAATCTATATAAAGACTTTTTCGATTTCTTTTTGAAAGTAAATCGTCTTAGTCCGAGTAAAGCAGCAGTGAAAAAATAAAACTTTAATTCGAAAATTAACGACATTATCAAACCAGAAACTCGACCAACTATCGCACTCAGAAAAACACTTCTTTTATTATTAATCACAATAAATAATAAACGAATATATTGATCGCCATTCCGTTTGGAAAATTATTAAAGGCAAACAAACTACAAATAAGCTCGGAACATTTGTCAACAAAAATTTGCTTCAGTTTTCTTATTTAATTATATAACAATACAAGCAAATGTTATGAAATGCAAATGACATACGAACAATGAGGAAACAAAAGCATTTTGAACTGCTTCCTCGGTCTCCTGCTCTCTCTCTCTCGTCTCTCTCTCTCTCTCTCTCTCTCTCTTCTCTCTCTCTCTCTATTCGTCTGGTCGCTATTCACTTTTTGGCTTCTCTTTTTTCTTTTTTTTTTTTTCTGTGTTATTTTTCTTCTTTTTCGTTTTCTTTTTCTCCTGGGTTCATCCTTTTCCCTCTCCCTCCCACCTCCCTGTACTTCCTTCCCCTCCTTCTTTCTCGCCTCTTATTTTTTCTAGTTTGCTTCACCGCCTTATCTTCCCATTCTCTAGTTTTGCTCTTACCCTCCCGGTTTTTTTGTCTTTTTGTCTTTACTCTTTGTTGCTGCCCCGCTTTACCCCTCCTTTTCCATTCCGTCCTTCGTTTTTTTTCGTCTGCACTCTTGTTACTTTCTTCTCTTTCACCTCCCGCCCCTCTCTCTTTTCTGGGTCGCGGTTCCTTTTCCTTTTTCCCCCTCGGTCCTCCTCGTCGTGCAAGTCCTTGGTTTTCTCGTGGTTCCGTTCCTTGCTTTGCTGGCCCCACCCCTCGGCCGTCGTTCATTTTTGGTTTTTTTTGTTCGTTCTCTCCCCCCCTTTTGCGCTGCTTTACGGTGCTCTCTGCATCGTGGGGGTTTCCTTATGGTGTTCGGGTGTCCCCTCCTGCCCGGCTCCTGTCGTTTTGGCTGTGGCCTTTTTTCCCTTGGCTGGTGCCGCGGTTGTGTTTTTGGCTCTCTGGCTTTTTTTTTTGGCCACGTCCCGGCCCGTGGCCCCCCCGGCTTTCTTTCTTACCGCCGTGGTACCGTCCCCTTTTCCCATTCCTGCCTGGCGCTGTGGCTGGCTTTCTTGGTCTGGTCATGTTGGGGTCTCCGCGCGGCTGGTTTTGGCCGCTCTTTTGTTCTCTTTCCCCCCGGGCCCCCCTCGCCTCCGGGGGGGGCCCGTCGTTCCTGCGGCTCGCTGCTTGGCGGCTTTTGTTTGTCCTTGGCCCCTCGGTTGTCCGGGTTTCTTCTGGTTGTCGATTTCCCCAGGGGGGGGGGTGGGGGGGTCGTCCAGATGTTCCCTCCTTTTCCGGCGTATCGTTAGTCCGGGCCTCTCTGTTTCTGTCGGGTCGTCCCTGGGTTGTTTTGATCCTCTGTCTTTTTCTTCTGGCTCGCATACAGTGGGTGCCTGTTGCTGCCTCTCCGCCCGCCTTGCCCTGGCCTCTGGGTCCCCTCTTTTTTGGGTCCTATCTTGTTTCCTGTCCGTTCTCCCTTCCTAATAGGGAGAAACTAATTTCTTCCTTTCCTTGTTCTCGCGTTTTTTTTCTTTTTAGAATGTTCCCTTCTCCCGCCGTTGCATCTTACGCCCCGCTCACTCTTCTTTTTTTTCTGTGCTCCGCCTTGCTTTTTTTCTTCGTTGCTTTCTGTTCTCTCACTGCTCCTTCTTTCTACCTGCCTGGCCCTTCTGCTCCTGTGGCCCATTTCCCGGTGCGCCGCCTCCCCTTGCTTTTTGGGCTCCTCCCTTTTTTTTTTGTCTCTCTTTCGTGTTTTTCGCTTTCGTCATCGTCCCTCCGCTCTTTCTCTCCTCGCGGGCTCCCCACTTCCGGGGGCCTACGTTCTTTGCATGCGCGCGCCTTACCGGTGTTTTTTGATTCTTGATTCCGCTCTCTGTCTTATCCTTTTCGCTCCCTGCGTTTCATGCTCGTCCGGGGCGGATCCTTTGTTGTTCCCCTGTCGCTTTGGGGCCATTCCTGCTGCCCTCCCGTCCTTTTTTCACTTTCGGGGCGTTCTGCTTACTTCGCCAATATCTTTTTTTTTTTTTTTTTCCGGCCCTTTTTTTCCCTTTTCCTTCCTCGGCCTTTTCTTGGGCCTTCTGTACCCTGGGTCTTTTCCCCCTGCTGGTTTTCCTTTTCCGTCGGCTGTCTCTTTTTCCCGTTCTGTTGATTGGGTCCCACCGTCTTTTGCTGGATCCTCGCTCGGCGCCCCCTGCGTTTCTCTTTCCTGTTCCGGCGTGTCTGCCTCAAGCAGCTGTGCCGGCGGCTTCGTGGTTTTTTTTTCTCACTCTTTGTGTCCCGTTTTTCGCCTTTTTCTCCCTTTGTCTCATACTCTCCTGCCCGGCCGGCTGCACCTTTCGCCTCCTCGTATAACCCACCCCAAACCGCCCGTCGTACGCCAAGGGGTTTAGCAATTGAATATAGGTTTTTTTTTCTTGTCCCCAAATCTTGAGTTAACCACCTCTTCGCATAGCACCGTATTTGTCTTCACAGTGAACTAATTTTTTTATTTTTTTCCTCCACTGACATCTAGTTATTTGTAGCCAATGGTAGTGATTTTTATACTAGGCCAATAGTGTAATATATATAATTGGGTTTATATGCATCAGTACAATAATAGGTACGGTATAAATACATAAAGTCTTAATGAATAGATGTAACCGGGCCAATAAAGTGGTAATCAAGTACAAATGATATTTTAGTATCCGATACCGCTTATGATATGGCCGACAGTTATACATATTATTTTATATCTATATATATAAAAATTAAAATTTAATAATATATATATAATAATATATATATACTATCATATATATATAATATATATAATAATATAATATATATATATATATATATATATATATTATATATATTATACTATATATATAAATATTTTTAGTATATATTATATATATATATATAATATATATGATATATTATTTATTTATTCTATTTATTTTTACACATTACAACTTTTTTCACACGCTTGAGCGGGTACGTGGTAAGTCCTTATTTCACTCTTCTTCTCTTTCGATTTTCTATCACCCTACACACACTATATTACGCGAACACACACAACCACAACATAACTACACCCCCGCTCTATATCTGCCAACATCCTACCTCTTCCTCCTCATCCTCCCACCTCTCAGTCATCTCTTATATTATATTATCTATCCACTTGTGGATGATATCAAAAGGGATAAGGGAGCTAGTCATCCTCCTTTGCTAATCAAGTGAGTCAAGAAAAAGTGTATGATAATATATTCATAGTAATTGAAAACTTGTAAACAGGCTGCGGAGTCGTAAAGAGTAAATTTTTCGACTCCGACTTTGAATATTCTTTATATATCAAAAATTTTTCGACTTCCGACTCCTCCCTCACTACATATATTTTCTTTATCTCTTGAATACACTCCAGCAGTCTAATTCTTAAATCAACTCTCGACTACAACTTACGTGCTTACACAGACTTATACCATGTAAAACATTTCTTCTTGCATTCATTGACTATTTTTTTTTCGCCCTCTTCCTCTTTTCTTTGAGAATTAAAAACAATATCCACTCTTTCCACTGAATCTACAACTCAAATGCCTTTTACTATCCTCGGCTCACACGTCCTTGAAGAGGGACAACAGGAGTTCAGGCGCGCTTCAACGTACTTGATATCCCATCCTCTCAGTCTTCGGAAACCACTAATTTTTATTCCACATCGTACACTTAAATATATATATTTATGAAGAACATGGCGTGCGCTCTGTTTTTTTTATGTTGTTGTTTTTTTAGTTCCTCTTTTTTTTTAGTTCTTTTTCACAACTTCTCTAAAACGCGATTATAGTAGGAGAAATAATCCACTATTACTAATGATATTAATAATTATTCCATTTTCGAGTGTCACTAGATAAATAACTTTGTAATGTTCCATATTACTACTTCTTGTCTCCAGAATAAACCAATTCCTTAGCCAGTGCTCCGTGACTAAGACATATTCCAATTCCCCCACTTACACCACTCTTTCACAAAGTTCTCGACCCTGTATTTAATTGCTAGTCATTGCTGCCTCTCCCTGTGATCACCTTATACGCCTCTGTACAGTATTGCATTGCACTCATAAAAACTCCAAGAACTTACCAACAGACTCATCTCCTGAAGGTCATTCAAGTAATTTACACGCGTTACGCACGCGCGTAACGTTCTTTTTTTAACAACGGTAGCTAACAACCTAGCTTCGTTCTCTTTCTTCTTCGTTCTTCAGTGAACCTTCCCTCACTTACGCATGATTTTCGAATCATATGCTCTCTGTATCTATATTACTTATTATAAACGTCTTTAAAGACTAATATATCAATGTAACATGCGGAATATTCAATAATACCCCAGAAAACACTGGTCTTCGGACAAACAACAGAAATACCACTTGGATATCCCACACCTCTTTATATATATATTACTTTCTTAATAAACACAAAAATGAAATCTATGCTACCTGGCTGCCTCTCTCTCCCACTCTTTTAGAAAGATACAACAACGAAAGTTTTACACCATTTCTATGTATTATTCATATACTGTTCATGATAGATTTGTGTAATAACTCTTCTTGTCTTGATTTTCTTAAAGGCAGTAACTCGCACGAATGGTACGAATATATTTATTTATACCTTCCGCCGCATTAGAAGTGTGTCATCACTGCTTATTTTCTTCTTACTTCTTCATATTATTACTGCTTTACAAATAGTAATGTATATACAATCAGTGAACATATCATATGACATTAGGCGTTGTATTATACACTCGTATTTATCACGCGCACTGATTACTCTCAGACCTGTACATTCTCTCATCCTATACACAACTATACAAAAACCACTTAATTATTCAAAATATTGATATTTCATACTACGATTAACACTATATAGGCTATACTATACACATTATATTTACTTTCAAATCGATTCATATTGTTGCCGTAAATTGTATATAATCATTCTTTAAGTGTCTACAATTTTTAAAATAGTATTGTCTATATAAAAATATATGGATTGTTAGATATTAAAAGCAATCTTTATTTTGTCTAGAATTTTACTATTAAATTCAAAATATTATCTCTTTACCAGTTCCATCATCGCTCTTGTAAATCGTCGATTTCATATCAGCTCGATGTTGACTTTTACTATACGGTTTATCTTCTAAACATGTAACACAGTCTGTCATTTAACTTAGCTAATTTAAAAACTTTATTGAAGTCCATACTTCTTGCAATCAATTAAGAACATTGACCAGAACTGCTCAGCTTTAATGAAACTGATATTTGAATATCACAATGCTTTAATATTTAATTAAAATATATAATTTGAAAGCTGTAAAATTATTTATATTCCCCTCAACAGTAAAAGCTTACCCTTTCTCATGGGACAAATGGCTAGACGAAGTTATCGGCTGCAAAAATTCTTACAAATTCTCACTACCCCAACATGAGACTAGCATACGCGTCGAAGATTATGACATAACAAATATTTTTACTGCCACGACTTCTCTCATTGATATATCAAACTGATCTACGTTAACCAATGAAGACATAAATAGCAATATTAAACCTCACAATTTATAACACGATTATTAAACTTTAAATTAATAAAAAGATTTAAACTTCACAATAAATCACATAAAAGGATGCACTCCTGCAGACGAAAATAAAATCACTAATACAAAAATGCAATTACCAACTTAACATATCTTGACCAAATGCAATAAGAGCGGAAAAAGTTTTTTAAATATGCTCGTCCCAGTTTTTGTATATACCAGCTTGAGTAACATAGATTACGTCCATTAGCCACTTAGCGACAAGTAAAACAGTAAGTCGAATGATATATACATTAATTAATTATAACAGTAAGAAAAATATATAGTCAGCATCTGAAGGGAAGGCGGGTTGGTATTTCTTAGAACTTTTTCATATTTTACAAGAGAAATTACAATATTTCGTCCCATCAGAATAAAAAGACTTACTGCTATCGGAGTTTTAGAACTTCACATTGTCTTAACAAAAATATTCCATTTATTTTAATTTTAAGAAATAAAATTATTTTATATCAATTTATATATATATATATATATATATAATATATATATTATATATATAATATATATAATATATATATATAAATATAAATATATATATATATATATAATATATTATATATATATATAATATAATATATATATATATTACAGTTGTCACTACCATCACTGGGGCAGAGCCCCCTATTTCATGGAGGGGTGTTCAGCGCGCGTCAGAATCGAAACTAGAAGTAAATCTCTCACAGTGACACAGACTGCAGGCCTTTGAAAGTTGGGAAGATTAATTACCATGCTCCTCAGCGAAACACAGATATTCTCGAGGCAGCAATTCCACTAAAATTATTGTTGCAGAAAGATAGGAAGCACCGCAAGCCGAACTAGTCTGGGTGGTTAACTTAATCATCAACACTACAAACTCGTTTCAGGACATTCAGCCACCCTAGTCCTTCCTCGAGGCTGACCGTTAAAGGTGGAGGCTACGCGGGTAATGATAACGCCTTCCATCATCGACAACCTGCGCTGCGGTACCTTATGACAAAACTGAGATAAGTCACCAACATACGCGCCGCAAACGATATTGAGGTCCAAGGAACTGGAAAGTACAGACACCGAGATTATCAACCTTGTTGCTTTTGACTTCGACCCCTATGCCATCAATCCAGCCCGCGGGTGAAATCTCACGAGCCCCCCAGATGATGCAGAGTCAGCATCAATCTGCCTATACGACAGGGCTGGATGAGGCTTCGCTTACCGCTGGCAGCACTTGAGCACAGACGGATAAAGTCTCGCAGTCTACCAAACCGAAATCTTACCGGTTCCTCCATTGAGGCCGGCCCTATCAACGTTGTGAGTGAAGTCTACCAAAATGCACCATTTTTTTTGTTTTAATGTTAACCAGCGCAACCGGATGGTTTTAACTTCGTCAGCATTTGATAGACGAGAGACCGTCCGAAAGAGAAGGAAGTTAGAAGGTCGCCTTAGCGAAGGGAGCATTTGTAGAAGTTGAACTTATCTTCGTGGTTGGTAAGAATGAATCTATCAACAAGGCTCTGCCTCAATGCCTCACGTACCTCACCTGGTAAAATTCTATCCCACATCAGCACGATTTTATGAATCGGAAAGGCCATTAGACGAGAGGCAATTCTAGAAGTAAATAATTGATGCATTATATGAAATCGAGTTGTATATGTAACTGCATGTGTTTCTATTGTCGGTCCGGCGTTAGAAGCGACTTGAGGTTAGATCGGTGGTCGACTCGACGAAGATCATTAATGAAAAGTAGGACTAAAAATAAAGTAAGGAGATAAGACAGAACCCTGAGGCACACCACTATTGACAAAAAAGAAGAAGCAGTCGCCCCATCAACAACAGCCGATATTGAGCGACCTTTTGAAAGAAAACTAGACATAGATGGAAGCAAAGAGAAGGGAGAAACCCAAAGGGAGGTGGAGCTTGGAGAGCAGTGACGCGGTGCATACCGCGGTCAGAATGCTTTGGATACTGTCAAGCGCCACCAGCAAGCAGTCTCCGCCGTCAAGTTCTGACAGGGCGGAAAGCAATAAACTCCAGTAATTTGATACCCGGAACAGTATAGTCATCAGCCATCGAGATTCCTTATTTTCCTCCTAACCGCACGCCGATAAGCGCGTCATCTGCGATCGGGAAAGATAGTGAATTGAGATTCAATGATCTAAGAAACTGAGGAGTTGAAAGAGTTTTCAAAGATTTTCTTCAGAATAGAAACAAGTACATGAGTCTATATCGGCGATAGTTTAGCAGGATCAAGCGGCCGCTTCCTTTCTTTCGGAAATAGGTTCGGGCATGTGCGTTACTCCCGATCTCTCAACACTTCTGAGGCGGATAAGTGCTAGATCATGCAGACCATAGAGAATATATAGTTTGAACCGAGGGCGGGGATAGCACGGGAAGCACACTTCCTCAAAACTCGGGGAGGAATATCATCCGGGCCACCCGCCTTCCTACAACGTTCGTTAGATTTTCAGGGCCTCCATTGCACCCGATCGATATGGTAATTCACGAGGCAATTGCAAGATAGGACACCTGATAGTGTTATAAGGAGGAGGAGTCAGGAATGCAGGACATCGTCACAGGTGGCTTTGAGTTGAGGACAAAACTAGGCAAGGCCCGAAGAGATTGTGCCTTCAGTGGAGAATTGAGCAACATAATTCATCTCAAGCGAATTAAGAAGGCAAGGAAAGACACGATTTACAGGAAGGTTGTTAGAGGGGATTTTTTGGCAAGAAGGCCAGAAATGATTTGTCAGTAGGCGGCAAACCAATAGCACAGGTCAGCCGCACTTTCGTTGCACTGAAATCAAGCGCCGCTTCTGACCGTCGCTAAGAGTATCTTCCGGCCTACGGTGCATACGGTGCTGTCTATTTTAGGCAGCAATACGAACATGTTACAGCAAGATTTTTATAGTTTACTCTTACGAGTAATTCGTTATCTCCTCTACTCCGCTTCTCCTGTCTTCTCCCCCCCGTACAGACCTATGTACTACTTGGCCTGGGATGGCCAGAGACAAAGCAACGATCGAAACCACATCTCTAGCAGGGAAGAAAGATGGTTTAGTCTTCGGAAGGAATGAACCTGGCTCATCTCCATGCCAACATACAGCTCCCATCCCTGATATTCTCCTGGCAGAGATTGAGGTCCCCCACAAGTACCCAGCTAAGCAGTTCACCTTTCAATTATACGGTTAGGCGTAGAAGCAACGCATGAGCCATCTCCCTAATGCGCCCGATTCACAATTGTGCCACGATATATACGCTGTAGCGTGACAGATGGACTGTTTGATGAGCGTTAAAGATAAAATTGAGAGATATACCAGGTTGTCGGTCAGATTTACCAATAGAAAGCGAAGGTGGTGGTACATTTGTTATTATGAACGAGAAGCCGCAACTATGTGGTGAACAATCATATGGGCGTAGGGTTGTAGTTTACTGCAATTGTATGTGACTGATCTAGGTATATAGTGGTGTGGGTTATTATTAGTGCTCCAGATTGACGCTTGAGAAGGGGCTGAAATGATTCGGCCTCCTCCACCTAAATCAGTATGAAGGAGGACCCCAACCATTCAGTGTGTTGTGTAGCATTGAAATCCACCTTTTAAGATGAAGATTTATATTTTGTTGATGAGGAAGATAAATATTATCATTAGAAGTAGTAAGCTGTATAGTATATATATAATATAAAAAATAATGCGTTTTTTTAAAAACTTGACCAAAGTACGGTCTACATAGTTATAACTCTATTCTAGCTCGTTATATATATATTTATATTTCTACTTCATATATTTATATATATATATATATTATATAATATATACTATACAACGCAATTTCCTTTTTAACATCGCATTACCGCATAATAATAATAATAATAATAATAATAATATAATTATAATAATTAATAATAATAATGATAATAATAATAATAATAATAATAATAATAATAATAATAATAATAATAATAATAATAATAAAATAATAATAAATAATAAACTGGAGTAGTTATAGCAGTCACCAATGGCTTATTTACTTTAAGAGAAAAGCTCGTAAAACAAATTTACAATTGGAGCTTGCTATAATACTTCATATTTCTTTAATAATTATTATACCATATATACATATATACATACTAGTTTGAATGGGCTATCGCGAGATACATGTTATGTAAAGGGGATGAGATTTATGCAAGAGCATTATGGGAACTTTACTACACAAACAAATATATGAAATATAAATGTTACAGCTTAAATGAAATACCGTTTTGTTACAATATAATAATTAATAAATAATAATACTAATTAATAATCAGAATAATATAAATAATAATAATTAATAATAATAATAATTTCTTTCGATTATATTTTTCACCTGGCTGTCCTTCGTACCTAGTTTTTTTTTTGTTTGTTTTTGGTGCGCTTTTCGCTCTGCCGTTTGTAGTTTGTCTTGCCTGCCTGTCTTTTTTTTGCAATATAATAATAAAAATAAAAAAAAATAAAAATATTAAAATAATAAAATAATAATAATATATAATAATAAATAATAATAATAATAATAATAATAATTAATAAGTAATAATAATAATAATAATAATAATAGTTCTATAAATTTTCGACTCCGACTTCGACCACTTACACAAGAATTTTCGACTCCGACTAAATTTGCACAGGAATTTTCAACTCCGACTCCGACTCCACTTGCAAAGAATTTTTGATTCCGACTCCGACTCCTGGAAAATTGCATGACTCCGTGACTCCGACTCCACGACTCCGACTCCGACTCTGCAGCCCTGGTAAAAACTAAGGGGTTTCGCAGTTCAAAATTATAATTAAGTAAGACTGCTAAAGATAAAAAAAATTCGATAGATAATTATATCGATTTGATACAAAAATAATTAAATTTTTAAAATTAAATTTTAAAAATTGATTTTTAATTTGACTCAAATAAAGAAAAGATTTTTTTTTTCTTTATATGAATTCTCAAGAAAAGGTACTAAACTTTGGGAACAGTAAGATCCGTAAACACATCACTAAGCTGGCAAGTACAACATTTATAGTATATATTGTGTAGAGCAGCGGTGCCCAACCCGTAGCTCGCTAGCAACATGTTGCTCTCGTGCCGTTTTAATGTTGCTCGCGGCTCGCGGCTCGCGTATTCACATTCATCACGTTTATTAAAAATAAATTTTTAAAATATTTATATATGAATAGATATTATACATATTTATATATATATATTTTCTATATTTAAATTAGGTTATATAATATAATACATATTTCATTTATATATAATAATATCTATTTCTCTCAATATATATATATATATATATATATATAATAATATATAATATATACTATATATATATATATATCAGTGGATGGGGAGTCGAAAATAAATAAATCGACTCCCGAAACTCCGACTCCCAGAGTCGATTATAAAAACAACCGACTCCGCGACTGTTCCAAGAGTCGATTATATGTTAAAACGAAAATTCCTGACTCCCGACTCCCGAACGAAAATTTCTACACACACATTTGTACGATTATAGTATATATATATATATATATATAATATATATATATATATATATATATATAATATATATTATATTAATTATATATATGATATATACTATATATATATATATATATATATAAATATATATATGTATATATATATATATAATATAATATATTATATATATATATATATATATATATAGTATATATTATTATATAGTTATGTTTTATTTATATTATTTTCGTTTTTGCAGTTGTGCTTACGAAACGTAAGAAATGCCTCGAGTTTGAGTTCGTTTTTGGTCAACGTACGGAAAAATTCGCTAAGAAATGCTCACTGTCAAACGTAAGAAATTTCTTAATTTCTGAAAGGTGCGTAAAATTTTCCCGTGGCATGTCGAATTTAAGCAGCAACGTATTACGAAAAATGTAAACAAACAAGATGCGGCTTGGTGTCTGAATTGATGAATGTTTCATTCAATAAAATCAGCTTTAATCTAATTTCTTCATGGATAAACTCCCATCACAAACTAGTTGATACAATTACTTGGTAATATTAAACGCCATTATGTTTATTTTTTATTCTGTTTATTCCAAAACGCACTTGCTCCTCACACAGCTGATTCCAGTTGTTTAAAAACAAAAGTAACCTAAGCACGGAAATCGTGGGTCTTTTAAACAGGATTAAGTGCTAAAAAAGCTTCGGCGAACACATTATCGGAGTAAAAGCACAAATGCATGACAAAACGAAACGGTCTTAAATTAATTAAAGCAATAGAAATACAAAATTCATTCTATCCGTAACGCTTCGTATTATTCCAATTATGATTAAAGGAGATATGAAATAAAGAAATTAATCCGAAGTAAAATATTGAGACTTCGCTACTTCTATCGTATCCAAGCTCCATTAATACTTTGGACTATTTCTTTATTTCTATCTCCTTATAATCATAAAATTGCTGGTCTAAGGTCCCGCATGCACAAGCTTTTGTATTTGTTCTGATTGAAGTTTTTTTCAGAGAAATTCACCTTTCTCCGTAAATTTCTAGCTTTAGCCTTTATCCCCTCAACGTTTTTGATAAACTTGTTTACCCGTTTCTCGAATAACACTTGTCGCCCTAAAACTACTGCATATGAATGTTCCTAAACTTCCTGTTTTTTGCTTGGCTTCCCTACATTGGACCCCCTTTCCCATGATCCTCAACTTTCAATTAGAAACACTAAACAAAAACTTTCCCATAATGCAAATTTCTTATATCTTTTATTAACAACAACTCAATTGCAGTTTTTTTAAGATTAAAGATAGCATCTCCATGAACTTGAGGTCACACATCGTTTACAAATATAATGTGTCGACTGTAACATAGATATGTAGGTCAAACTTTCTATTAACTAAAGATGCGAGCCTCCAAACACATGCAGTTTGCTTATCGATACTAATCTCCCCATCTCTCCAATCAGAGAATTTAGTTGTCAGAGATCACTATGACCTCAATAGGCACCCTGTATTATATCTCTTCGAAAATTCTCCATTCTTCAAAATGCTTTTCTAAGATGAAAAACTTGAAAATTTGGAATCTTTTTATATTAAAACACTTAAACCTACACTTAAACACCCATAAGACTTCTTTGGCACTCTGATTGCCTGTACTAATTGCTGAATTTTTGGTGCCAAAAACGAACACGATTTACTTTTGCTTGCAAACAATTGGAATAAGCTGTTGTGAATGGAGCCGTCCATCTTGGAATAATACAGATATAAAAATAAATACAACTAGTTAATATTACAAAAAATTGATCAACTATTGTGATGCGAGTTTATCGATTTGGAAGAAATTCGATTTAAAATTTTATTTTATTTGAATTAAATATTCAATCAATTCAAACGGGCCTACCACGATTTCATCTTTTTGTTAACGAAATTTTCGTAAGAACGTCTAAATTCCATGCATCACAGGTAATACGCAACATTATAGAATAATGAACAATTAATTACTTTTGGTAAGCATTTTCTTACGATTTTGCAACAAGAGTTTACAAAAACGATATGCAAATCTAGCATTTCTTCACCGTTTCGTAAGCACAACTGCAAAAACGAAAACACCCCGTAATATTAACATACAGTAGGTCAGATAGCTAGGGAAACTATCTGACAAATTGCGGATACTATTGTATTTTCATCCATATTATATTTATATATATATATATAATATATATATATATATTTTTTATAATATATATATAATATATATATATATAATTATATAATATATTATATATATATATATATAATATAATATATATATATTATATATGTAACGGGAAGTGCGGAGATAATCCAGCGCCACTTCCCAGTACGTGTAGTAAAGAAAAGAAGAAATAATAGAAAAAATAGAACTTGAATATGAGTATAATAAGTAACAAATACCTTTAGTAGTCTTTCAAAGCGTCAGCAGATTCTTCAGAAAGCTTGAGAATACGTCGTTTGAAACCAGGAAAAAGGTCTTCCGGATAGGAGAGTGAAGTATAGGTATGCCTAGCAGTAGGGTAACTTCACAGGACCCGAGGTTTTGCACGGACAGCAGCAAAGCCTTGAGGAATGATGTTTGACATCTAGAGATCGCACTTTTTATGTGTTTAAAGACTGCAGAGCTGAACTTTACCGAAGATGAACGTTATATGAAGATTAAGATCACAGATTATTATATAGAGAAATAAAAGCAGATAAAATGGAAGGTGAAAGAAAAGAGGTTGTACCGAACAAGCTTTACTAAATTTAACTTCTAATATTAAGGTATCCTGGACACGGATACAAAGTGGGTTATAATCCACAAGTATAAATCCCTTAAGGGTTTCAGTACATAGTAATATAATAAATTAATAAATTTAGACGGACCTTGACAATGGTCACAATGTATAGAATTAATTCGGAGATTATCAATAATATATATAGTATAATTTAAAGAACATATACGTAAGACCTTGGTAGCAATGGTCACGATAAGACAAAAGCTATTAATAAAAGCAGTGGTAGAATTTCCTCTAAAATAATGCAATGGATATCGCGAGAAACCGGTTCAAGGTTGGACAAACAAGAATGATTAGACACCAAGCATATATGTGGTGTGTTGGACGTGTTTATACACTCAAAATCAGGTACTTATCTTTGGCAATAAATCAAGTTGTGCAATAGTCGATCCTTGATCCAATTTTAACCAATGACCAATCTTCTGTGTTATTTTCAGGTACAATAAGATAACTTATGAACTCTTCAATGGGGCGGTTAATCACAACTGAAGAACTCGAGATTTAAACAAGGTAAGTAGTAGTTAGATGTAGATTCGTAAATAGGATTTCTTTAACAATGGTAGTGACGAGATTTCTAAAGATTCTTCTACAAAGCAAGTCAAAGTAATGTAAGATGACCAAACCAATAAATAATTGAAATTCATCTATTAATGACCCGGTACTTCGGAAACATAAATGTACAAATATGAAATGTTTATTTCTTTTATTCTTATATCATCGTCTTTTAATTGTACTTATATTAGATTCTATTTGACACTATACCACTGTTTTAATAATAAACTCAGTGAAGGGGAAAGTATCCTGGTCATGGTCAATTTTTGCTTACTAGCAATCCAACTTCTCCGACCTACAGTGCATGAATCTGCAAAAATGCTTTATATAATGTTTGCCCTGTTTTACGCTTTAAGTGTTATTTCCTAAGTGCTTTTAACCATTATTTTACTTTAGTTGATATGATTTTAATATTTAATTTATTCTTTTATGTATTATTTTTAGTAGTTATAGTTACATTATTATAATTTAAGTATTTATTAATTTTTGTGAAATACACACCTTGAATGAAATTCGACAAACTTCGTGAAACTTCAGAACGAACACTTCAAGAACATCAATCAATAGAAGGTTTATCGGTAACATCAATAATATTCTGAAGTATATGTTTTAATATTATTTCCTTCCCAGGTGAGTTCTATACTCAAATTACTATGTGAATTTTACTTACAGCAATAGCAGAATATTTAATTACAGAAATAACTCAATTAAGGAAACTCATTAAGTGTCGAAATCAATATTATTATATCAGTATGATTCTTATTAAACAATTATGATAATCGTCTCGAATAAAAATAAATATAAAAATTAAGTATCCAAGGAGATTTAAATAAATAATAAATAAGTGATGACACTCATGATTATAAAATATAACTATTATAACTCTGGAATTTGGTTCCAGTTTGTCATGCACTTTCTTAAGAGAGATACATGCACTTTCAAGAAGGACCCCTAAAAACAGTCCCCTTTACATCCCTCCCTGCTAAAATTGAACCCCCCCCTTTAAATTACCTCTAAGAGGAATAGGAAAAAGGCTCGTGGAGGAAGAAAAGTACAAAGGTGGGACTTGAACTCCCAAAATACGAAAATATGAACCGGCTCTCTTGGTTGCGAAGCGAGGACGAAGACAATTATTTCCAAAAATTTCTCTTAGCATAGGATAAATTTAACAATTTAACATCCACAGAAATAAATATTTAAAATTTCTTTCTTTTTATATTTAATAATAATAAAATGAAATAAACTTTTATTTTTAATTTTTCTTAAGAAATAAATCATTCTTTGTGGGATAAGTGAAAATATAATTTTTCTAAAACTTATAAGGGTTTCCCTCTTGAGATATTTTTATATATATAGTCGACGCGGTCGCCCGCTGTGTCAGAATCGTGGTATCCTGCAATGCAGAGTCATGAGCTTTAAAGTACGCTAGCGACCTTCAGTCCATCCAGCTGCTTATATGCCAACACTTCTCTGTTCTTGGACATCCCCGACTTTCAATTCATTGCTCTCATCCCATAGCTTGCCGACACTATAGTGTACGTTGTGATACGTTTTTTACTTTGGATCCAACGGGTCACATCTGCATGATGTAAGCTTTGTGAGTGAGTCATCTTGAACTAAGCGGTCTGATTATCTGAGAAATATTGATCTAGAATTCTATTAAAGAACCCGAGGTCTCTGCAGTTTGTGTACTTGACCTGTACTCGGATTAATAAGAAGAAGTCCACCGGACACAAGGTGGGGTGAAGGTGCATTTAAGAAGCTTGGACTGCCGCTCTAAACATAATCATGGGCTTGACTGTATCCAGTGTAGGTTTGACTGGTTCGCTGTGAACCAGACATCATAATGCAGCAGCACACAATATGCAGTAAGATTGATGATTATGAATGATCGAGTAGGTTGTTAGTTGAGGCTTAGGTATGTTTCTTCTGGACTTGCATACGCCGGAGCACCGAAGTATCCTAGGAATAATTATTGTTTTGTTTATTAATTCTTTATATATCTCAGCTAGGTTGTACTTCTGGACTCCTATAGCCAGAAGCAGAAGAATTATATGACGAAGAGCGTAGGTAAGTTAGGTTACGCCTGTTTAGGGTGGTTGAATTGTTGTTTCAGCAATCGATCGTGGTTGACAGGTCCGAGCGCTGTACGGTCTGGACCTGTGAAGAAGTCAACTGAAGATTGATAAATTCACAGAACGTCTTTTTTGTGTATTTCTCAAATATCACTCAGCCACAAAAATCCCATACTCTATCTTCGGATGTAACTCCACTTGCTTCCATTATGGATCTTTTTCCAAATTAAGGCTCTTTGTTTCTCTCCAAACTATGGTCTCGAAGAGGGAGTATTTGAAGCATACATGCGGAAATCTAACTTTTTGATGATATGAATCAAACTATCCGAAGCTTTCTCCTGAACAAAAACATTTTTAAATGCCCTCAAGTATATTATGCAGAAAGGTATAGTCTGTCTTCAACTACTGTTGATGTTGACATAGACTTCAGAGATGAGAATCCCTCATTTTCTGAAGGATGCTATAACTCAGGATCATTTAAACACAGTAGAGCTTTCTAAAGTAGACGTTCCCACAAGCTTTGATTACCCTTCTGTTAAGAGTCACCTGATATCTTGGATGCACTATTACCAGACTAAACCCTAGCCCGTGGTTAGATTGCTTTTACTCATGGTCCTACAATCTTTGTCATTCATCCGCAGGAATTATTTCCTCGATAGTCAAAATGCTATGCACATGTTTTTGAAATACCTTTACTGTTATTATGGCTGCTCATTAACAGTTGCAGTGTGTTGCAGAAGACCATTGTTGAGTCAGAGCCACACTACGCACCTATAATCAAATATCCAGGGCATCATGAAAGTTTTAACACGGTCAACACAATGAGCAACAGTCCTACCTGGTTTGAAATCAACACGGGTAACAATGCCATACTTGCTTGCGTCTCATGGGATGCTTTTTTTCATCTCTAAATAAACTTCGACTGCAGATGCGCCAACCGCAAGAAGAAGAGGCATTTTGTGTTTTCTGTTACCACATTTTGTAAGTTATTGTATCAAAACATTGGAATGTTTAGGTACTGTGCTGTCCAATGATTGTCATGTACCTGTGCAAAAGATAATGGACACCATGATTAATTAGTGCCATAACATATGGCTAATTCTGTTACAGTTAAAAATATGATCACTGTAGTATCTAATGCCACTCTAATGTCCCTACTTATTGAACAATTTAAACAAAGCAGCTAAACCAAAAACAAAAATTTTATTAATTAATACTTGAAATCTGTATTAAGTAGATAGTTATCATTCAGCATATATAACCAACTAACAGACAAAATTTAATTTACTTCTATGAAGCAAAATTGAATTAATTGAGCTAAACAAAAACACAAAATTTTTATTATTAGGAGTATTGAACTCTGTATTCAGTTATTATCTATTAGCATTTAAATTCCAATAATGAAAAGATTTACATTTTACTCCTAATTTGAGGCAAATATGAATTTTATGTTTAGAAACGAGTCTTTTATAACTATGATCACTTGTGCAGCTCAAGATATTTTCAAAAATTTGATATTTTTTTTTTTTGTTTTTTTTAAATTTTTTTATATTATTTTATGGCAATAGTATTTTTTTTTTCGTATTTTTATTTTAAAAAAAGATTACCTGCACATACAAACTATGTAATACCATCTACAATTGACAGTAACACTTATTTGTGTGTGACTCTCTCTTCGTTGCTTAATTGATGGGTGTCTTTCTGGAAAGGCTTAATTATTAGGTTTTCTTGGACATAGGTATTAAGGAAACTGATACTAGATCATTAGAAGTAAAAGTTAAGAATGCCTGAAAAGATATAACCATTTGGCAGGTTGTCTCAGATTTGACTGGATTTATCTATTATGTTGTACTGAATAGATAAGTCCGTCTAATCTTTGAATGCACTTATATATGTCTTTATGAACCATTTGGCATGACATGATGGTCAATTCCCAACGGTTCCCGATACTTCGAGTAACAGAGGCACGTAACTTTTGCAACCTCTCCTAATCTCCTCCATTACTTACTGGGTAAATCGCTATAATTAGAGCTATCATCTAGCGTAAACATTAAGCAGGATCAACCTGAAATTTTCACAGCAATAAATTGAAATGGAGGACCCCGGCCACACGGTGTTCGAAGTTAACGTCACCCCTGCTTGCGAATGAAGCTCTGTTATTTATTCATTGGCGGGACTGAACCATAAAACTGCTGTATCTCTTGCAACTACACTCTGATTCTGGAGCCGATCGCCAATTCACTCAACACACTTCGCGTAAGGACTACCAAGGCAAATCGGGTTCAGGTTCAGATATTGTGGTTTAGCAGTTTTCTGAAGATATGCGATACGCGCTCTGGACCTAGGTCGTTCTCTTAAAAATGACGACTGATAGAGAAGGAGCCCGCTTCCAAATTTTAGCGAATGTTAGGAAACTTCCGCTAGGAGACTACTTCCCCCCATTGGCAGTGATCGTCTGCTGGAGATCAATCAACGAAACAATCTCATTTAGTGATGAAACGGGAATCAGAGAGGATGATCTTGAAGCTGTAATTGGGCATAATCAATGGATGTATAGATCAATGATAATTAGTCAGAAAGTAGGGGTTGGAGAAGCTGCCACTAAGTAAACTAATATGGAGTCATGAGACATTAGTTGTCCCCAGAAGATGTGTAACTAATCCCGCTATTCTCTCGCTGTCTACTCACAATCCGGACTTAACTACAGTTGGTTTCCGCTCCACGGTAAACTTCATTGACTCAAACGTAAATGTTCCACAGTGAGCATGAAAACTCCAACACTGGTCCATATTCGGCATGAACCTAGGAGGACCCACAGGGTTCTTTTTCTACTGAAGAACTAGGTTGTTCACAACTGTCTTTCTGCAGTAACTGGATTCCTGTTGACAAATCAGGTAAAGTGGTAAACACATCCAAGGCGATAGGATATTAAATGTGAAAAACGCCTCAAAAATCTCCGCGTAATGCTTCATCCAAAACCTGCGAATCTGGCTCTTCTCCATCATGAAGCCTCACAAACTGTCATAGAATAAAACAGTTCCAGAATGAACATTCTTCTGACACCGATGTGAAACAATGCACTAGTTTCAGATCGTCAGTCCGAGTCCTCTATGGATCTGCATTTACGATCTCATCATTTATCAAGTTCGTCCTCATCAGGGCCGCGAAGAACTCTCAGAGATCTCCTATTCGAGCTAAGTGATTTATATCAAATAATTTGGGTATCTCAATCCATCTTCTCAGTGTGTAAAAGTTGAACTTTTTGCAACGGTCAGTGGGTTTATTAACATCTGCCTTGTATTATGGTTGCGTAACCCGCGATTAGGATGATTCCTCCACTGAGTAAAAACGGGTCCTGCCATTTATCTTTGAATTTCAGCGTAGTACTAGGACCGTTCGGGATGACCTTTAACGGGCCACTTTTTTGTCGCTTTTTTATATGGGTTTTGCCGAATATTGGTGCTACTTCTCACCCCCCTTCCATATAGTTGAACCTTGTGGAAGTGTATTGGGTCGGATTTTATGCCTGAGCTTTACCTGTAGTGAAAGAAATCAGATGGAGAAGACATTCCCGCTTTTTGAATGAACTAATGGATATTGTTATTTATATTTACTTAAGATAGCGAATGCTTAATGATTCTTATCGTGACCACATTATTTTGCGGGTCTGTTCCATAACAATGCATTCTCAATATCTGGATCAGGAACTGCGATTGAAACGATGTCACGACACCCAAATTAATTTGGAGAGGTATGAAGTGGTGACGTGTCTTATGTGATGATTATTCAATTATTTAGTAATACACCTGTTCGGAAAACGTATGTGAAGTAAACTCAGATGCCTATTTATTTAGTAAGAACCCGGCGGATTAGGCACTTATACGAGAACGAAAGAGAAGAATATCGGGTGTGCCAGAGGTTTTTGAGTACCTGAGTAGGTACTCCTGATTTATCCGAACACAAGGAACAACCTGCGCCTCAGTCTTTTGAAAAAATGGTCAATTAAAACGAACGCAAGTATTTATTCCTATTGGAAAGTCTTAGAAATTGTAGCAAAGGTCCCATTGCAAACTTAAAGCGTGGTTCCTAGAGATGGATATACTCGTGTCCAAATTTTCTAACGATCTTCGGTTTTTTTAGGTGGTTATAACATTTGCAAAGAAAAAGTCTTGCGTTGTGACAAACTGACAACAGCAACGTACGTACATCGGAAAGATCTTGATGGCTCTGGGATTAAGCGAGAGAGAGCTGCTTAACTAGCAAGTGACCAATTGAACCAGCTTATTGCGGTCCTATACTGTTGAGCCAATATAGGAACTATGAATGGTCAACTTGCACTAATGCATCCAACAAATCCACGAGACCAGAATACAAACGAAAGTCCCGTAAGTAATGTTTATCAATAATACATATCTCTTCTTCACTAGTAAACCTAATTATAATCATGTGATTGTATGTTTGTTATTTAAACCTGGCTGCCCTGAGGTTCAAGGGATGATTCTGAATCGTTAAAGACCTGTTTCAAATAGTGAACTTTGAAGACCTCGATCATTATTTTTGATCGTTGATATTCCACTCATCGATGTCAATTGATGTTTGAACTTAAATAACACGACTATGGTCTTAACGAAAAGTATGTGGTTTGCGTCCGGGCAATCATGTAGATCTAAAGAATTGCAGTCTTTCTGCACAATCAACACGTTATTTTTTTTCCTATTTAAAGTGAATAAGTTGTTGACTGGCTCATATCCCGTACTATAAAGATGGCTTTCTCTAGAGTGTCGCAAGTAACCGTCAAAATCAAACCTATGACTTTCGTTCATATATTTTCTGAGGAACAATAAAATATAGCGGTGAGCTGAGGGTAGAAGTATGAAACTCCGATTTGAAATTTTAAAGTTTATCTCCACATATTGGCTGTATATTGCCGGGAATTCTCTCTTATTATCAATATCCGCGTATACGTCCTTGACCAGCCTGCTCCTGCGGAGGGTAATATGAATTTGTCCATGACGCCATTCAGCCCGCGGGATAATCCGGAACTAATTAGGTTTACACCAAGCCCCACTATCGAGCTAGACAAGCTGTATCGGCGCGTTTTCTGATCACCCCAATGTAACCAAAGACAATTAATGGCTTAATATCACCTTGACAAAGATTTTAGTAAGACCACGATCGACGTATCCGTCTGTTCTATTGTCATTCAATTAAGGATCTGCATGAGAAGGTCTATGACCCTTACTCCACCTCAAGAACTTCCTCCCCATAGTGGATTCCTGAGTCTTGAACGAATTCCCTCCAACCGGAGCGACTCAACTTCCCGGGAGTACTGGGTGTTTAACAGCCTGCGAAACGGAACTAATGCCTTTTCTCGTACTTCGCTTGTACATTTTCCTTCATAATTGTGATTTGGCAGTTCTCACAGGACATCTACATCTCTTTACGTTGGGAAGGAGTTCTTCCTCTTTGACAAGGTAAAGCGTTTATCTTCTTTCGCTCTGAGGTTTTCCGAGGCCCTGGGCGATAGTTTCCGTTTACTACGCTCGCCCAGAATGATGGTCTTGTACAGTCCACAAGGTGAAACCCGGTGAGAGTCACACTCCTAATATCTTCAGTCCTCAGTTTTTTTGGTGAACCTCCCATTACTCGGGGTGGAGTCTATAAGGACAT
>JABUQX010032135.1:0-33470 GCA_015478945.1 Trachelipus rathkii
GAGAGATAAACAGCCATAAAGTTACGGGGGTTTTTAGAGGTTTTGCTTAAAGTTTCTCAAATTAGTAAAAAAGAATTGAAAAAAGATATTTTAGAAGTGAGGATGCGGTTTGACCTTCATAAAACTAGTACGAATAAAATTTCCAACAGGGAAACTATAGCCCCACATCTTAGTATAAGTATGGCAGTTAGATATTGAACAGATATGATAAATATAAGTTTTCAATGAAGGGTATCGATATATTTTTTTGTGATAAGATGTATATCAGATTACTTATGGGTTAGGTTTAAAGTAGCCAGATAAAAATAAAGACTGTTGCTACGCATCAGAGAAATTATGAATAAGGATGACAATCTCAAAGTGATTTGGACAGATAGGGTAGCAGAATTGTTAGGTAAGAGTTGCAAGAATAGTTACAGAGTATGATATAAGGTACTATAACACATTTTCAGTTAATAAGCTGCAATAGTGGAAAGAGTGCAAAGACTATAAAAGAAAGAATGCATAGGTATTGTCACGAAGATGAATATCATTTCATCATAATACTTAGATTAAGTACTCAGGCTTGGCTTCTCTTATAATCGGTCTCATCATAGAACACTTAAGATCCCTATAGAGATGGTAAAGACAAAATCTTTGTACGTATAACCCAAAAGGAAAAATCAAGTAACACAGGATTAAAGTAGGGAGACTATCTGAGAGGTGATCCAGGATGATGAAGAATTTCAGAAAGGGTAGATGCGGATTGGATGGTGAGGAGAGGTTTTAAAGTGATAGCTGAATAGAGAATTCCCTGAGAACGTTTTGAAATTAAGCTAATCTAGAGATTATCGGAGAAAAAGTAATAAGGCGGGATTCTATAACAAGAATACAGAAAATACAATTTCGATCCTAAGAGTCAATGAGTATAAATAGAAAATAAGTAGGATCTAAAGGGAAAGGTAAAAATGACAGTATTTAAATGGGTAGGTTTACGCAATGAAGTTTAACGAGTTAATTGATAATGCTAGGCGATATTAAGAACACTGATCAGTTTAGCGTGGGAACGATGGAGAGTGAGATCATTTTAATTTAACGTCTGCCTGCCAGTGGCTTCTATGGATCTACATCTGCTAATCAAAATATGCAGAATATCCAACTCAATTATTGAAACTATAATTTTGATCGGAAATGTATGAGCAGAGTTAGGTGAAATAATTCTCGGACGGCCGATATAGAGAAATAGGCCTGATTCATAATTTTGCGTTTACGATAGTATAAAAATGTTGGATAGTGGTTAGAAATGTATTTAAAATTAACGCTGATATGGGGTCATCAAACGAGGCGCCAAAGAATATTTCTTTGAAAGATATTTTAATAAATCGTGCCCTATAAATCTCTAACCGACGTGTTCATAGATTTTTAAAAAAAATTTTTGAAGCAAGTAGTTATGTAAAGATTTAGTGTTTTTTGTTAATAAAGCCGTTAACGAAGATAACGTGTTAATCATCTTTAATCTCACACTCCATGTGACCTGAACGATAAAAGTTTTTTATTTTCCGCTTCAACTTGGTTTCGTATTGGTATTACTTCACAGTGCAGACCAAATTTTGAGAATAATCACTCAAAACCATCCTAATAAAGGATCTGAACGCGTTATTTCTAAGGATGGAAGAGTATGTCACAGCAAAATGCACCCGAGAGTTCAATTACTTTTGTAATGCATAAATTCTAAGATGTTTAAGATGCCTGTATGGCCTATGTTTTATACAGATATATAGAACGCATAGTAATGGAGTGGGAATACTAAAAGCTTTTGTTAAGAGTAGTTATTTTTCACCTAAGGTAAAGAGAGTTATAAGTTTTCGGATAATGTTCATTACTTACCCATGAGTAAGTTGATCCGGAACGTGAGCTCGGTTTTAATTGCTATGTTATATGAAAAAGATGTAGAAGGTAATCCATACATCTGACGAATGGAAGCAGTGTGTATAAGTACAATATTGAGGAGCTGCCGATAATAATAAGTGGAAAGAGAAGAGTCTTCAGGGGTCAAGAATGCAGAGGGGTATGGTTTGGTGGATTTTTTTGCTTCGTTGTTCAGAGGTGTTATCCCTTTTTTACAGGAGGTAAATATCTTGCTAAAAAAGCAGCTAGAACAGGTATAGATACTTTCCATGGAATATTATGGGAGGTATCGATCCTCGAACAGCTGTAAAACGACGACTAGCCGATGCTTTCTGATGTAATGTTAGATGATGTTAAACGAAAAAAAATACGATGTAAGATGACGGGTCAGAGGTGTATGTCGCCGTGAAAAACCAATAAAGAGGAATAGGAAAGGCCCTAAAGAAAAGTGTATTGATGTGTTTGCTTTCTAAACGATGATGAACGGCCATTATTTTACATAAACAGTGACAACTGTTACTATTTGTATATAAGAACATGATTTAAAATTGCTTCCTTATTTACGCTTAGGTGATTGTACCAGCACAGATGATTTCCTCCTCCCTCAGCCTGACTGTTGTAAGAGTGAATTGGATCTCTTCTCATGTGAACCCTACACAGATTAGTGTGAGTGAATCACTTTATTAGTATTAATCCCGTCCACTCAATTACAAATACAGTGTACCTCTTTCGATTTCAATTATTCCTGGCACTTCTGATCAATATTCTTGATACGTCGAGATGTGTTTTTATATTTAAGGACTAAGTAGTAATACGAAATGGTTCAGAGTCCACAGGACCGAATCACATAGTATCACCGAACAGATTTCCGTATACGTGTTTTAATCAACTTGAGGTAGTTTTTAAATGAAACATCTCTAGGCGCATCAGCTGCAAGTTACCTATCGAAAGTTATATTGAAACTTTTATTAAAATTATTCTCAATATGCGAGGAGGTCTCATTAAAGATCATGTGGATATTACAGATTGTTAAAAAGATGTGGAGAACACAGAACCCCTGCTGTAAAATCCTGAAATAACAGATCCTATGAATATTATGGACGTGTAATATGGTGAAATATATTCTCCAGACAAGACTTTTATTCTACATCTGTGTAGCGCGTATCAGCTTACTAAGATTACACCTGAATGTTGCTTCTTGAAGTGTTTAAAAGCGCTCTTTAGCAACAACTAGGACCAAAGCCTATCTTTAATTTTTGGACGCATATCTTTATGGTACGTAAATGAAGTTATCTCCCCATTAAACTATGGAAATAGAGAAATCTCTTTTGACCGATACATCAAAATATCCAATCAAGAGATTGAGACTAAAAATTGTTTAATCTGTTACCCAGGGTTATCGAGCATTAATATGCCTAACATATCGTCAATGGTAGCTTACATCAGAAGGTAATAATCAGGAATTGTTAAAACACGATCGCAATATTCCTGGGAAAGCAATGGAAAGTCCCTTTAAATTTACCGCATTTAGTGGACTTAAGAGGGTCAGTTTCATGTGAAGGTCAACTTAGGTCGTGATTATGAGATGATGATATGAAGACTCACATTCCAATTGCTCACGTCTTTTTACGATTTATTACGCAATACGGTACATGCAGGGATAACGTACGGGGCGTTGTCGTCAAGATTTATGGCTGAAACAGGTAGCTTTATATGCTACGGATTCACTGCTGATCTTTTCAGTGTAAATGCAACTTATAGCAGGCCAAATATCTTATGAAAGATTTATGGATTGATTTCAATTTGTAGCAAAGTTTGACGATCCTATCTCAGTTCTGGGTGTATCTGGAAACATCCTCAAATCATCGAGATTGACAGGGTACGAAATATAATCTTGAATAATTAATGATGAATGAAGAAAAAATATTAAACGCCTTCGGAAACGAAGAAGATTTTTAGGATGTGTTCAGAATGTAAATCGAACTCTGTTCTGTGAAATTGGATACCGGCTCTGGTCTTATCTTCAACACTTCACCCCGGGATGTTTCAAGCAATGGACATTGGATAGCTGTGTATAAGAATAAAAATAATGTTGTTTATTTCCTTGACTATCTGCATTTAGATTTTATGTTTAGTAATCATTATGTAGCATCTTTTTTAAATATAATAATGTTCAATATGTTTAGACCTTATGTTTTATCAATTCTATTTTATGTGGTGTATACTGTATTTCTTATTAAAAGAGAAACTTAAAAAATGTTTATTTAATAAACTTTTTAAATACATTTAATGCTAAAACTTTATCTATAAAAGATTATGTAGTTTGCACTTATGTTATAGAGGCTTTAAAATAAAAAATTTTACTATGAAACTTTTTTCAAAGAACTTATTTATGTTAAAGAAAAATATACTTGAATCAATAGTTTGAATTTTTACGTTATGAACATAGTTAAGCATTAAAAATAAATAAGAAAAATAATAAATTTTTTTGAAAAAAAAATTAAGTTGAAACAGAACAAATTAACTTGCATTCTCGTGCCAGGTGCAACGGCGGGCGTGCCATGGGGAGCGGCACGGGCGCCGTTTCGCGTCCGGATAGCGGCGGCGGGTGCGCTACGCTGCTAGGTTTCGCGGCGGATTGCACTGGCCAGGTCGCGGCCTGGTCGGGGCGCACAAGCAATGCGAGTCCTGGGATTGATAACCACGAATCAGCTTACATGAGAGAGAGAAAGAGAGGCTAAACCCTATAGTCTGAGATCTATGTCCTTATACAACATACACTTAATTTTTAAACACAAATAGTTGTATAATTATAAACAAATAATTTACATCACAGCAGCCGGCTCTGGTGCCTGCAATTGGCTCCATTTGTCAACTAAAATCTTAGATTCGAGACTCTTGTCTCCTTCTTCATATACACTATGCGCAATTTCAGTCTTCTATGGTAATTTAAAATTTTTAAGGAGTGGGGGTCACCCCTTCATAGGACCGCAAGGGGTTACGAATACATCTATGTAATGAGATTGATGCCATATAAAACACTCGGCCAAATTTAATTAACCCAGTAGATACTCTACACATGTGAAATACGGGTGAGTATAATAGGATTTGGACTCAGGGGCTGACGCGGGAGCCGGAGCCCGGAGCCTGAACAAGAGTGCGTAAATGACGAAGCGGGGAGAATGAAGGAAGAATAATTAGAAGTAGGATACGTAGAAGGGTTTAAAAACAACAACTCACGGAAACTTATATAGAAATAGGTAATAAATAAAATAAATAATGATATATAAATAATAAAATAATATATAATATAATATAATAAATACATAGTAATATAATAATAATAACGATATAATAATAATAATAATAATAATAATAAATAATAATAAATAATAAATAATATAATATGATGAGGGTGTGTGGTGTGTATGGTCGCGCGCAGCTCGCAGCACATGACGTAATCTCGGTTGCGACGAGATTACATCATCACGCTCCGAACTAACGCTATTTGGTAGCCTAATCTTGATACGTCTCAGATCGCAAAGGGGCGTAAGGGCAATAATCAGTGTCGAGCCTCGGGGGACCACCCTTCTAATATACTCCACAGACTTGAATTTACCACTGTTTTGAAGCTTAACACCATATGTAGATTATAATTCAGTTTCAGACTATATCGTTTGTATAGTTTTTGAGAACAGCTGTTAGAGGGGTAAAATGTAGCACTCAGTACTCCCGCTCCTAATAACTCCAGCATGGTTAGATATGTCGATGACGTATTGCGGTAGCTTCCTAAAAAAAAAAGACATTTCAACATATCCCTCCCCCTAAGAAAAAAAACTTCTTAAAATAAAGAAAACTACATTATCCATTACCCTTTGGGGAGCAGTGGCATAATTCCACAATCACCTTTATTAGAACTCTTACTTTCATGGAAAGATTCCCACCACTTAAACTTTTTCAGTAGGTGAGCAGAAACCCACCTCCCCCTTCCACTTACGTCACTGGTATTTTGCCCATAAATAACAAAATAGGTATAGGGTTAATTCTATACTGAAACCTCGTCATATGGCCACCTCACGTCATTCAATTCTGATACACAATATATAATTACCTTACAAAACTAAATCCTCCCTCCATAATAAAAGTTCCGCCTACAAAAAGCAAAAAAATACTCCCAAGCTAACATGAAAACAATACAAGACCTAAAAATTCTTCCTCTGATTATGAACTTACCCAATATCAAACAATATTCAAATCGCATTACATTCGTCAAACATACTTTTTTTCCTCAACACACCCTTGCAGCCGCTATAAAGAATCCCAAACAATGGCATTACCAAATTCCCTCCAGATAGATAATGTACATAGCGAAGAAAACATGATTCCCTGGCCGACGTTTAACACAGCATTAGAACTGACTTACCATGATAAATTAATTTATGCGTCTTACCCAACATGCGTACTCCTCACCAAACAATAAAATATAACAAAGTAAAAGCTTTATTCTAAAAGTATAACAGCCATACCAAATATATATATATACTATATATATATAATAAATACCTGTCAGTTTACATTCGACTACATCCAACACTCGTACTGGTTTTATATCACGAAATACAATTTTCAGATAATTACAAAAAAAAGCACGCACTAACTCCTCAAACCCTTCATTTTGATCTGATAGTTTGAAGTCTTGTCCCTTATGAAAAGGGTCTTAATGAACACTTAGACGAACGCTTGTTCCCGTGATAACCTAAATTAATGTTTTCCATCGAATATAGTGCCCCAATTTTGCTTTATTGAGCCCATGTTCCCGTTTTTAATTCCTCTCAACGATGCTGCTGTAAATTGATCTCCCTAATTTGAATACAATTCTAGGTTTTTATTCTCTAAAGTGCTTTTAATAAATCATTACTTTTCGTTTAAATAATAAAACTTATACCTTTGCCGTTTATTAAAAAAAATAAAAAAAAAGTTCGAGAACAATAATATAAATAACAGACATAATAAAACGTTTCTTGGTCTTATGACAGGGTTTTAAACTTTTTACTTAAGCCATTCTCCGTCTTAAGTGTTCTTTAAGTGTTTTTATAACTATCTCTTAATGAACATTCTCGTTTTAATTCTCTACAAGTGTTTTTAAAGTCATAAATCTCTCTCGTGATACAACTAATTAACAAAGATAATAAGAAACAACATCTAATCTTTTAATGAGCCACTAAAAATATTCCATTATCCAAGCGTTCCTACAATTATTATTTAAGACGACTACGTTCAAAGATAGATATATATATAAACGCATGGTATGGTATATAACGAGCTACTATATTTAAACACTAGTAAATAGCGAACCATACTATTTAAAACACACTGATAATAATATAACCACTCTATACTATTATATATTATATATATATATATATATATATATATAATAATTACTATATATATATAAACTATATATTACTATAATATAGTATATTATTATAAAATATAAATTAATATATAATATATACTTAATATATTTATATTTTATATATATATATATATAGTATATATAATATACTAATTATATATAACTATAATATATATAGGGAGCGAGGGTGGCATTTTTACAGGAGTCATCGCTACAGTTCCACGGTTCATTATTTCGTGCATATACTATATAGTATACATGATATATATTATATATTATATATATATTATATATAATATTTATATTATAAGTATAATATATATATTAAATTAGCATATATATATATATAACTAATAATATATAGAAAAGTCAGTATATTATCATATCAGTATATATATATATATATATATATAGCATATATATAAATATATATATAATATATACGTATTTATATATATATAGTAGTATATATATATATTATATACTATTATATATATATTCATATATAGATATATATATATATTGTATCGACTATTTATTATATATATATATACTATATATATATAAAATACTATATTACACTATATATGATATATATATATATATATTATATATATTAGTACTATATATATATATATATATATAATATATATGATCTATATATAGTTATATATATACATATTTAATATATCATATATATTATAATATATATAATATATATATAGTATATTATATGATATATATATATTATATATTACTATATATATATACTATATAGCGTTATATATTATCTATATATACATATAATCTATATATATGGCCAGACTCCCGAAGCCATCATACAATGTACACTAAAAAACTATACACTTACAGGAATAAAATAAATTTTTCATTTCAGCAAGCAATTCACTTATCGATGAACTTAAAAAGAAATAATTAAAAATTAACCTCTATCATAAAGATTATATATTAAGATGATAAGAATCTTAGGTTGGCAGCAGACGTCGTCATGAACGTTATTTAGAGTCAGTATGAGAGCAGAGAGTTACAAATAATATAAGTTATTTTATATTATGCTTTCCATTTCCTTTTAAGGAGGTTAAAGCCGACAGAGGGACAGAAGGGGAAGAAATCCCCCGGTAGGCCGAGAAGCCCCGACTCTGTCCATCTCTGTGCGTTAACTTGTGATATTTTTTAGGTTTAAAAAAAATCGACATTTGGCAACTTTGACGTTGCTCGGAGTGCTAGAGCTCCTTCGTTCTTCTCAAAAATGATCATTATCATACAGATTTGCCAATTTTTTTTAACATTTTAAAATTTTCTAAAGAGCGTTATTTTTTTTTTAATTATTCATGGATAAAAATGTATCCTGCTTAATAAATTTAGTTTATTTTCCAGTGAGCTGGCTATAGATCTTTTTTGTTACATGCATGTTGCTTTTGGGAGGCTGCGTTTTTTCTATAGTATATATAGTATATATTATATGATATGATAGTATATAATATATATATATACTATATTTATATATATATATATATGTATAATATACGTAGATATATATTATATATATGATATATAATATATAATATATTTATGATGTATATATAGTATATATTATATAAGTATATATATGAATTATATATATAATATATATATATTATATATATATTATATATATATTATTATATATATTATTATATATATTTATAATCTATATATATATATTATATTATATATATATATATATAATATAAATAATATATATATATATATATATATATAGTTATATGTATATATTATTATATTATATATATAATAATATAATATATATATATATTATATTATATATTTGGTTCCAAATCAATAATAATAATAATACATATTAATATAATAATAATTAATAATATTAATAATAATAATAATAATAATAATAATAATAATAATTAATATTAATAATACTATAATAATATAAATAAGAATAAAATATAAATATAATAATAGTAATAATATATAATAATAATAATATAATAGGTAAATAATATAATATATATATAATAAACGATAATAAATAATAATAATAATAATTAAGTAATAATAAATAAAGAATATTATAATAATAATAATTATTAATATAATAATCAATTATAATATATAATAATAATAATAATAATAATAATAATAATAATATAATAATAGATATAATTACTAATAATAATATAATAATAATCATAATAATAATATAATAATAATCTAATATAATATATATTTAATATATAATAATAATAATTATATAATAGTAATTAGACACTTGTTTAAACTAGTTTCCCATTAAGACTGATTTATTTTCAAAGAAAACCTACATTTTTGCAATTTTTGTGTTAGATTGTTTAAGTTTTTTTTTCATATATTTCAATACCTTTTACAAAGTGTATCATTATAGTAATTTTGGGGAATTTAATTGAACTTTTTAAAAGTAAATATACGGTTGTGTTTTCACTGATGTTAATAATTTTAATTGGTCCTCATTCTATTATGTAGCATATTTACTTCTACCTTGGCAAAATTTGGGTAAAAATATTAAACTACTCTAGCGTCTTATTCCTAAAGACTTAATTTATGGTAAAATTACCAAACTCCTTAACAAAGAAAGTTGCTTTGTTTTTTAAAAGAGTCTGCTGACATCTAAGATGATTTGGAAATTTACCAACCTGTAGAGATCGTATTTTTCTCTTCTCTTCATTTGTTGGAGTTTGAATGCATATATGACCTTGAAGGGGAAAATGTTTTTATTATTCTTTTTGGAATTTATTTAAAATGTTCGAAAAAAATTAACTACTTTCGGTGTATACCAAACAAATTTCACCTCTTTTACCTGGCACATCAAAATTTAGAAGACTTTATTTGAAACCCTATTTAATACTTTGTCGCCTTATTTTTGAATATCTTTCCATTTTGAGTACTTATACTTCAACAGTCCTCACCTAACCTGAAATTTTGGACTTTATAAGCTTATTTACATTCTTTGCTTACCAGTGTGTGTGTGTGTTTGTCCTTCATTCTTTTTGGATGGACACTGGTGTCTCTCTGTTTGGTACCATCTCGTGTCAGGATTAGTAACAACAAAGTGTCCTATGAGAAATAAAATAGTAATCTACCTAACAGTATATTAGCTTCTTTACTACATTTTTAAGACCTGCGTGTTAATAACTTTACATAAATGCCTTTATTTTGGAGAGTTTTTTGGTTCTGCCGATAGATTTGAATAAACATCTGAATGAAACATCGTCAGTTGTCTCAAATAGTTAACTCACCGGTCATATAGTCAGTTTATAAAAAGCGCCAATGGCAGTTTGAAGTGCTTGCTCGTTGGTGCCAACAACGTTTCTCACGGATATTTCATGACAAGTAGTCGACGACGTAAACACTATTATATTCGGGTGTACATTATTTAACCTTTCCGTTTCTTGACTGACTACATTCTTTTGAAGTCTCTTAAAAAGATTTTCTTTAACGTATATTAAACCATTTTCATTCAAGATAAATTCACACGTTTTTTTCACTAAGCAATGTATTAAAAACAGTTCTGCCCTTGTCTTCCTTAGTCAATTATTCATCACGATTGGGGTTGGTTTACCGGTCCAGTTTAGACATATTACATTGAGACAACTGGTCCACCAACCTTCAAACGCGCTTGCCATCTTTCTTTAGAGAGGTAAACACTTTCCTACTTGGCAATATCGGAGCAGAGAGGTGCCTCTGTACTTGTCCTGAATGCACTGTCAGGATATATAATCTAAAGTTTTGAACAAGTAAAAAACTAAAAGAATTGTGGAGGCTACCAACACCATTTAACGTAGAAATATATATGTTTACTAGATCATTAATTATGTGTATATTACTATGAGTGTTAAGTACCGCCAGCATTGACATATTGTGATCCTTCATTATTGTGTGTTTCTGTTGTACTAAGTCTGTTGCGCAAATATCATAGGAATAACAATTATGCTCACTCAAGTGCCAGTCTGATACATGATGTCACAGGTTTCTCCATTGGGTTCATGGCAAATCTACCAATTGCACTTTTTCTTACACGTTCAACCGACTCTGTGATGGTGCGAGTTGTGGTGTGGTTCTTCTCGGCCATCTATCTACAGAAGTCATGACATGCAGCACGCTTTCTCGGTCTGATTGCTGTCAAGCCAAGTGTGGCACTACGAAGCGCCCAGTCGTGACTACTCATGTTCGACCGTTTTGCTCACTTCTCAGCCTTGGTTAGTGCTATTTTTGACCGCTATGCATAAGACACTATATGGCTATGATCATTGGTGCCATAGGGCCTCATATTAAGATTATGAGATATTTATATTATCAAAATGGTAGTCACTCTTTTTTTTATCTGTGAAGTAACAATAATCTGTTGGTTTATAACCATGGTCATTAACGACCAGTACCTTATGTGTCAACAATTTTAAACCTGTATTGAGTTGCCTTACTTTTTCTATACCTATTAATTATTTTTCTGTAACAGAAATGGTCTCGTATTTTATACTATATTACTTTTGAGGGTTCTTCGTCGGGTAGGTCTGAGGACATACAGCATAGATAGGTGTTTATAGATTGTTATTTATTGTGATTTTTTAACCCGAATACGTATTTGTAAACGGGCTGCTTATTTTAGCTTTTACGCATAGATTTTGTGGCTCTAGGTGTTCATCACTTATTTTTAATCGTAGTCGTTCTTGGCGATGCAACACTATCACGTATATACATGGGGTAACGGAGTATCTAGCTTATCCGAATATATCGTTACGAATTCTGTATCAAAAATATTGGAGCAATCGATAATCCAATAACAGTTGCCTGGCTTCTACATATAATGTCGGTCTGTTTATTTTATTCTTGCGCCAGACGAAATTTGCGCGATTTGTTTTGCGTGTTCTTGCAGTGCTTTTATTTGAAGTCCTTATGGTATTACAGGGTTTTCTTCGCCTAAGTTATTCGGATTTGGGCCTTTAGACGCTACTTTCCTAGAGTAATAAAACTATTCTGTTCAGTGAGATCTACACCAAGAATTTTTGGACACGTGTTATTGATCCTATTGTGTTTGATGCGTTGTATTTTGGGGAGATTACAAATAAAAAGACAAAATGAAAGCGGAATTTGTCTTTCAGAGTTCATGCAAGGGTTAAAAAATCTCAACTCTGACTTCTTAGATTATCTTTAATCTCTTTCCCTTCTGAATTTCATAAAGTTGTGTTTTGTGAATCTTGAACAACACGAATACGAGCTGAAGCGTTTAAACCATTTCGAGATATTTGCTTGTTGTTATCACGGCTAACCGGTGCTAAAGGTTGTGAGCTTTCGGTGATAAGTTTGATTAAGCATACGTTTTGTGTGTGGTAGTTTTTGGTTAGCAAGGGAGTCATTGCCTCAGGGTAGGGGATCTTAAATCAAGTCTCTTGGCTTTTCGGGGTAGTAGGTGAGTGGCATCTTAATAATTTACCATAGTACCCACTTTATTTTATTTATAGTCTGTTCTCAAGACGTTAGTGCGCGAAAAATATTAAAAAAAAATCAATAAATACATACAGAAGCCCATAGGGAATTAATGGAGCCTAACACATTACTTTTATCCTTTTTCTTAAGGATAAGGCGATTTAGAGAGGCTTTTTTTTGGTTTTTTTCCGCTTATCTTTTTCATTTTTTTTTGTTTTTTTTTTTTTTTTTTATTTTGTTTTGCTTTTTTTCATTTCAAAATTATTACGATGATTTTCTTAAATAACAAATATTTGTTTTTAATATATTATATGTGAATTCCTTATATCTAATAGTGGCCTTAACCTTTATTATTATAAACTCGATGCGGTTGGAAAAATATTGCAACTAATAGTTCGTGTTGTTCATATTATATGATCCTTCGTATGAAAACAGCCGACGCCGTGTAAAATCTTATTTCTAATTTTTCCATTTCTTAATTCTGTTTTTAGAAAACTGAACGCCATTTTGAATTGGCGGGTACTTAATTATGTAAACATATATTTTGTTGTTAATAATGAAAACGCTTCATAATTCTTGAAACAAAGCCTCAATATATATATTTATGGTTGAATAATATTAAATGGATATTGCCAATTTTACCTCTGAAATGTCCTAATATACTTTTGGAGGTAATTTAGTTCTGTATATTATATTATATTTTTAATATATACTATTTGATTGCAATAATATAGATATATATATCTTTATTTATTATTTTAATTTGGCCTTAGACGACTATTATATATCCTATTATATTATTTATTTAATTATTACTATTATTATGTATATATTATATATATATATATAATATAATATTTATATATATATATAATATATAATATAATATATATATATATATTATATAATGGATTATATTATATTTATATATTATAATTGTTTTTGATTATTTATTATAATATGCAAATGTATGTTTTTGGAATGTTGTATTTAGTATTATATATTATATCCTATATTAGCAAAGAATTATATAGTACTTTTGTAATTTATGTTATACTTATTTTATTTTCGCCCTATATTATGATTATTTTAGTCTTTAGTGAGCTATATATTCTGGGGGTCTTTATTGTTCTAGTATACAATTGATGTGCTCACATTCCAGCAGGTAAAGTTCAAGTGATTTATTAGGTTTATCCAATTTCTTCTTTTTACCCTATTAATATATATATTTATTTATATTTATTTATATATTATATATAATATAAATATATATAGTTATACTTTTAATATTTATATTATTCTTACCTTATATTTTAGTTTCATTACGTCGATATATAATTTTAAGTTGGCTGTCATTTTCCATTTTGCCACTTTTGTGCTAACGCTCGATATATATTTATGCTAATCCTGTTTTAGCACGATTTTTCGGGCATAAATTCGGAGGCTCGAGTTGTGTGGTGTATCAAAATATTTTTTGCACGATCTAGTCATGTTTCGTAGATTGCAGTGACGCACAGGTGGTTGTTCTCGTGCGCAGATAAGCGAGCGGAAAATTACCATAAAAAATAACTATTCCTGTTTTTATTTACAAAATAATTGCATCCTAACAACAACTTTACAAGCTCATGAATCGATATTAGCCATAGGGTAGAAAATTCTGAAAGGTTCAAATTTCAATGAATGAAAATTTAACAGGCCTCAACTCGAAATCTATTTATCCTTCGTTCTTTCGTCTTTTCCATTTTCCTTTTTTTTCTGTCAGTCCGATTATTTGTTTTTATCTAATTCTTGACTTAGTTTAATGTTTAAAAAGGCATGTTTAATGTCACGGGATAACGAGCACACTAACATGATTATAGTGAAATTCTCTAACGTTTCGTTAGCATATTTTTAATCTTTTGTTGTTTCGTTATACAATTTGACATAATCGAATCGGGACCTTTTTACGGAGCAGTTTTTGGTCTAAAATTTCTGTTTTGATGCAAAACGTGCAAAATGGGTTTATAATAAGGACTACCCTGTCTTATTCTTATTCATTATCTACATATCTTGATATATTATTTATATATCTATTCTACCACTTTAAATACCTTATGGCCCATTATTAGGCTTTTTATTCGACTTTTTTTTCTATTATATTAGCTTACTACCTATTTAAGTATACTTAATAACTGGGTTGGTATACCCCCGGTTATCCCTTACTTATTATATTCAGTATATTTTTTGAGTGGAGTATTACTATTCTCAGTTATTGCTTATGTTTACTATGAGTATTATATATTATATATATGATATATATATGGTTCGTTTGAGAAGAGAGAAGAGAGATGAGAGAGAGAGAGAGAGAAGAGAGAGAGACGAGAGATGAGAGAGGTTGACATGCTCCGTATGCTCCGTCTACATCCATTACTAACGTTGGTCTTGGCAACTACGCTTTTTTTCTAGAAAGGCCGGTAGTGAACGACTCGTAACTTTTCTTTCATATGTTATACGGCCACCGGTAATATATAGCCTGTTTTTCTTTTGATTTTTCATTTGTTGTTTGACGTCTATATTCAAATGCTAAAGCTCCGACAGCAATTTTAGATATATTACCGTTACATGTACACAAACAGATGTTGTCTCTGAGCAGATGGTTTTAAATATGAGAAGCCAAATATAAAATATATATTACCAGGTTAATTGGCGAAGCAAAATAGCTCAGTTTTCTTTATGATAAATTTTCAGAAAAATGCAAAATATTATATTGAATAAATTTCTAATAGTAGCGAGAGGATGTTTGAGTAAGAACCTTGACTTTTTTCAGTAATTATCCAAATGGAAATTAAAATGTCACAAAATGCAAAATGTCGAAAAATCGCAGAAGGCAGATTCTCTCAAACATTGCAAAATGCCGCGTTGGCGAATGATCATTGAAGACAGTAGAGTAGAGCAAACTGGCGACGAAATGATGCTAATACTAACTAAATCGACTGCTTTCCTGTACATAGGGGTCAGCGTGCTATGCCTGTATAAACTCCTCCTGATCAGTATCTTGGGGGCTAAGCGGTGGATGATAACATGCACATTGACCAGTATATATGCGGAGCAGATACTTGATTAATGATAGAATTTGATCATTTTTTCCTGACGTCGGAAAATGTATAAAGCATCTGAGCCGGACCTGGTAACATCTCTTGCCCTTTAATTTAACCCGTTTTGTTTAGCATTGAGCTTTAATCTCTATATTTCGCTAGTCAGACAAATTCAACCTTATTATGCTTATGGGACCTTATATTTTATACTTTAGTCAGTAACGGACCCTCACTATAGTATACTATTCTCCGTCAATATATATATATATAATATATATATATACTATTAATATTTTTATTTATAATTAATCTTATATATTATACTATATACTATATATCTATATTTATATATCTATTATTATATATATATTCTATTATAATATATTATATTATATTTATATTTATTTTATTATATCTATATTATTATATATTATTATTATTATTTTATATATATATATAATATATAATTATGAATGGATTGTATATAAATTTGTGAAGAACCACCTTCATTTATAGCTGAAGACTAGATGATGTTGAAGAAGAGTGAGCTCGTAGATCCGCCACGATGAAACTTGGCGTTTCAGTCCCTGGGCTCTGCTTTGGGCTCAATCAGTTGGTTATGATTCTGAAAGCCCTTTCTTCACCAAGAACGCCATCATTATAGTAACTTATCCTTCTCCCTAGTGACAATGCCTTATTACGCGAGCAACATCTCCGCTCCTAGTACGCTACCTGGAAGGTTACGTTGGTCAGATCTAAGTCAGATGAGAGCCAGTGTTGTAGCAAACACATTAATGCCACTTAGATGAATGAAAGGCTTCGATACCACTTACTGTACTTCTTCTAATTGCTAAGTTGTCATAGCACCTGCAGTTTGAGAATGCAGCACAGTACATGTGCTGCGTTATATATTTATTCTGATGATACCAGATACAGTTAAGCATGACGCCCCTTCAGCTAGAACGATCTTACTTAATGAATTGAATGTAAATGCCTTACTCTTCGCGTGAACGATTGTCGGTATATAATAATATACTAACTCTACAATGAATGGGTTCCATTACCACGGCGTAAACACTTTGAGAGAAGATTAGGTGTGGAATTTACTGAGCTTCTAGGTGTTTCTGTTGCATGGTCCAACGTGCGGTTTTCTTTTGGGTTTGTGCGCTCACGTTTAGGCAGCTAACTGCTCACTCCGGTGGTTTACCAATAATGAAGGAGCCGTTTATATCAGTTTGAGTTTTTGGGCTGTTCTGTTGAGCAAGCGCGTGGTTTCCTTCACTCCTTAGATAGAATATATGAGATTGGTATTGCTTAAGAAGAGAGTTGGGAGAGCGTGGGTTTTTGGGGTGTCGCTGATAACAGAATTGACTTGTTTCGATCCCGGGTGTGGCCCTGCTTATTTGGTGATGACTCATCTCATGTGGTCGGTAGTTGTTTCGCTACGGCCCTTCAGCCGTTTCGCTTTAGCACCTAGTCTCGAACACATATGATTATAATATTCATAACTTATCGCCTCACGTCTATCTATATATATAATAATAGCCTATTATTTTTGTTATACCTCTTTTATAATTCGTATTAGATTTTCCTCTATTATTCACGGTTAACTAGGGACTGAGAGGACCTAACCTTATAGTATATATTATAGGTCCTATTCTTCAGTTTCCGTTACCTGACATTTTTTATATCATACCACTATTTTGTGCCTCTACTTTACCTATATTAGGACATTTATTTTAGCTTTTCTTCTATTCACTTTATTGCCCATCAGTGACTCCACCCTATGGCTCTCACTCTAGTATGAGTGTAATGGCCGTCACTGGTTATGATAGTAATGAACCAACCTTCTAATTAGCTGAAGACTAGATGATCGTTGAAGAAGGGTAGCAATTATGTCTGCGAATGTGATTGATCTCGTTTCCGTCTCGGAAGTTGGTCATGCTTATTTGGACTCCATCTAGTGGTGGTCCGCTAACGCTACCCTTCCACCAGACACTATTCCTTTACAGAACTCCTCCTTACTCCTAGCATGACATTATGCCTATTTTATTTTTAGTCAGATAGCTACAACTTTTCCGCTCTAAGTCCCGCTATCTTCATTACCTACTTACTTCCAGGGGGGGGCGAAGAGCGTGGGGAGACGCCAGATGAGAGGATGTGTCTGAATGTTGAGTTTTTTTCTGGTTCGCTGCTATCGGTGTGATACTCTACTACTAGGTTACTCTGATCTTTTGAGGACAGTGAGATATACGGCTTCGCTAGCATTCTTCTTAATTACTTCCTAATGTTGCAATCATCGCCTCGGCTTGTCTGCCTTTTATCGTTTTGTGTTTGCTGCGCCTTTACAGCTATACGATCCTTTATACCGTTTTAGCGCATTGTACGGTGGTCTCATTCCTAGTAACAGTATTGTTTTTTCTATAATATTATTCTTGCGCCAGTAGCTGTTTGTGATGGAAGCTCCTATGGGTTTTTAGTCTGCATATCTCCTCCCTCGTGTTTTAGTTTCTTCTACATGTATCGTCTTTCATCAACCTCCTTGTACCTGGCGTGGCCTGTGCCAGCCTTCGGCCGCCGATCCTAGCATGTCTCCTTTTTAATCTTCATGCCCATTGCTTAATATATCGCAACTTTCCATCCCGTACGTTTTCATGAGGGTGTTTGTTTGTTTCGTTTGTTCGGTCGCCTTTCCCTTCCACGTTCGGGTTACGTGCCCCATCGGCATGAACCCTTTACAAGTTATCACTTTAATGTGACGACCTCTTCTCCGAATTAGTGTTGATATTGTATTTTCCATATCCTACACCTTTGCTCTATGTAATGGTATATGATGATTATTACATTTTGCCAACTCTAGCTGCACACTCTTCCAGCCTTTAATATCCCTCTATATTGCTAGTCCCTTTCTCAAATTTCACTAGCTTTCTCCTTTTATACTCTACCCATGAAACCCGTGTGGAAAGCTCAATGAGTTGACTTCTCATAGAACAAATACACCCGAACACCGAACTCATAGTCGTTAACAAGACTACTTTAGTAACATCGTGCTCAGGCAATCGCGTGACTAGTGACGCCACCTTACGATCGAAGCCTCCTCTTTCTTCGAGACGCAAGCGCCATCATCTTGAAATCAAAAAATTCTAGATTTTATGGTAAGGCCCTTTTTAGTGTTGGCCAACACTTATCGCCTTCGACCATCCCACCAATTTTCTTAATAAATAATCTATACACAAGGGGCCAGAGCGTAGTGGAGTGAGTGTGAGTATGACCGTACCTCTATACTTAATGGCATATTCATATATCCGTCCTATTATATCTACCTATACTATCTCTATCCTATATTTATATATATACTCTCATATATCAATCCAGTTTCTAGAATCCAAGATTCTTTATTCATATTATATACATCTTCATTCTATTCTCTATCTTTATTACTTATCTATTTATATATTATATTAATTACATTAATAATATATATCTAACTACTCAACTATCATCTTATCCCGCATATATATCATCACATATATATATATATCTCTCATAATTTCAACTTTTTACGCTCTTCATATTTATAACTTAGACAGTAGTGAGTTTATGTGTCCGTATTGTATGCGCACCACTATTCCTGTCGTTGTACGCTTAACTAGCTGCTAGTTACTATTGCTCACGCGTGATGGCTACCGTTTGAATGAGCTGAGACTGTAATATTTAGGGCCTGATTTATTCGTACTCGTGAGTGAGCATGCTTTGTATAGGTATCCTCATCAGTTTACATCGATCGCGCCTTTATACCCCCCTATACGCTACGCCCCCCTAGACTACCTATATTACTACACTAGATCACTTATGAGCCCTATAGTGAGTGAGCTAGACGCTAATCAACTATACCTGACGCGTCTCAGAGCGCCCACTCTAAGTAGGACCGTTAGAGTTCAACAATCCATATCCCTGATAACAACAGCATCGCGCAAGGTAGTGCCCAACATAGCTACAGAGAAAAAGAATACAGTTTTGGAATCCTGTAAAATTTTAGCTAGGAAAATGGTAAAAAAAATAAATAAAAAAATAAATAAATAAACTAAAAAACCATCTCGACAAATCTCTACAATGGAGTCCTGCAGAGCGTAGCAGAGCATAGGGGAATCACCTACCTGTCCCTTTTGTGACATTCCTCGGTTGTTTCTGCACACCTGCCCAGTCCCCCCCGTCACAGGGCGTTATCTTATCTACTAGAAACAATTGTAAAACCAGGCAAACAAAGTAGCGCATCACCCTCAGCCACAATAGCACGTAGCCTGAACTTGCGCTACGGGAAAAGCGGGTTAGAGCTATTTTGTGTGAATGCTCGCGTTAGGTAAACCTCTCTCTTACGCTACACAGTGACATGCTACAAAAAAGTATAAGAAGAGGAAATATTAAAATTATAAAAGAAACTTATCTGTGTGTTTTTCATCCGGGCCGGCCAATCCTTATTAGCGCCACTGCTGGGATGTGAGCGCATGAGAAGAGCCCTAGGTTGTTTTACGTGTGTGCCAACCTCCGTGGACCACTGATCATCGTTTATACACTCGGTGAGCTTTTTCCCCTCGTCTTCAAGGAGCTGATAAACAGTTAGTCTTTGTGTTCTTAGGCTCCATTACGTTACTATTCTGCCAGCTATTCGCTGTTATTTTTTGTTAGCGCAGTGATACGCGTAATGTGCAAGTGACGCCATCCCTTCCAAGCGCCGGTATTATCGCTGCCACCCGGATGGGCGATGGAGTTCGGTGCTTCTCCACCCTCCTAGCGGGCTTCTTCCCCGCAGAACCTACCTGCCGGTAGACCCTCACTTTCCCCCTTACCGCCCCGCGGGAGTGACTGCGTCTTCTCCGGACGTCCTCCAGCCTATTTATTCCTGGTATTATTTCTGGGTATGTTCGTGGGATTAGTTCCTCCGTCCCTCTCCATCCCCTAATACGGGCAGATCTCATATACTACTGTAGAAAACGTCTCCCCATATTTTATTATCGTGATCATTTCCCCTGATCTGCTTCGAGCCCCCTATTCTTGCCTTTTATACTATATCCTATAAATATATATTATATATTATATATATATATATATATATTTTATATATATTAAGGGTGGGATGATGGGTCAGCTGTTGGTGAGGCTTATTATACGCTGCGCTGCATGCTTATTGCATCCAGTAGAGAGGGCTAATTTGAGGTGCTAGTGGGATATTGTCCGAGTTTCCGTTCCCCGTGAGTCGGCCTGTACCTTTGGATATCTCACTAGGTTGAGTGAGTTATACGTGACCTCCTCTCCCCATACACACCTATACATTATATATCCACCCGTCAACCTCCCCTCACTCACTCAAGCTAGCCCCTTAGCTCATATACTGGCGCCACCTCGTTCCGCGCTCTGCGCCCCCCCCCGCCGCGCCCCATACAGCCTAGCCGCCCTTATCCCGATCATTATACTCACATATTATACTAGCTTTATAATGGTTCCCTTCTTTCGTGCCTATTTTTCCCTATATTTTACTTCTTACATGCTATCCATTTCCTTAACTAAATTTATTCACCGAGGATCTCCAAAAATCGTACTTCTCTTTCCCCCTACCGTATGCTCCCTTTGCTACCACTCTTGTGTTTTACTTCGTTTGTTTTTCTCCTTTCCTTCCTTTTTTTTCTTTACATTAACTTTTTCCTCCCTTTAATTGCATACCTACTTCAAAATTTTCCTCATTGGATCCCCAAGTCAAACATTTTCACACAATCGTATGTCTTTTCGTTCGTTTCTTACGCCTAATCCTGTACCGTGTTGTCTGGCGCTATTTTTTGAATTTGTGATGCGCGGTTTTGTTGTGTTCGCTGGTCTGGCAATTGTTATCTGTCGGTGTTGATGGTTACGTTGTTTCTAACCGTTTCCTATTACTCACTCATATCTATTATTTCTATTAACTTTTTTTTTTTTATATTATATTATGTAACTTATCTACTTGTTTACCCCTGTCGTTTTCTTTTATACCATGATTGTTATTATACTTCACTTGAAACTATTAACGTCTACGTTATCTTATATTTATTCATACCTTACTAACCTACAGCCTTTTTATACTCAGCCCCTATTTATAAATTATAAATTGAGCTATATACTTAGTTGCATTACTTAGATCACTAGCTATGTAGCTCTTACTATATCCTATTCACGTGTAGAGTGGTGACAGCGATTCTCATGTTGCATAACCTAACACTCTATCAAATGAGTGCTTTTTATCCATGTTTGCGTCATTACCACAACGTGACCATCATCGCTAACATTTAATGCGGAATAACAGGAAACCCTTACTGTTTAAGGAATTATCCTCCTTTGGTTAATCATATTTTTCTTTTAACATTTCTGTTATATATATAACTATGTAATATATTAAATACATCATCACATTCATTAAAAAAACTACATAGCATACATGCGTCCTAAACAAGGAGTATCATTTCTTTTCAGTATTTACTTCTAATAATCCTTGTTTAAATATTTTTTCATCAGTCTAATTAGGATAAATTGCAAGGGAATTAAAAATTATAATCATAAATTATTTTAATTATTCATTTTTTTTTTTGTTTTTATCTGTGTATGCATAATTCCCATTTAGTATATATATATAATATATCTATATATATTCTAATATTTATTTATCATATATAATTATATATATATCTTATTTATATATATAATATTATATATATTATAATATAATATTATATTTATATATTATAATATTTTATTTATAATATTATTATTATATATTTTAATTTGTAAATAGGTATTCTACTAACGGCTAATGTAGGGGGTCTCTCGGCTGACGACACGTGATACACTAGGGGCGACGTTTTTCCATATCCTCTCTCATTCTTCTCTCGTATAGGGAGGGCGCGGAGAAAACTACTCACCCGCGATCAACTACTATATCTACACGGGGTCAGCAACTAGATGACGGGGGTTCCGGAGACCGGGCATTCTTCTATTCCCTCGGTGTGGGCGCGTCAAGATTTATTGGTCGCCTTATGGCTCCATTTTTGTAGGCTGGCGTATAAGTTTCCCACTGGAATCAGCCGAGTAGCCTCTCACTCACCCGTCCCTCTCTGCGCACTGCCATCGCTGTCACTTCGCTGGGTCAATAAGCTCTCTCTTGGTGGCTGGGTATATTAAACTTTATTTGGGGCTTCAGGTAAAAAATTGAACTTACACAATAATTTTTATCTAATGGCTACCAACGTTCTCTTGTGCAGGTTATTCTTTTTAGAGAGGGGCCGCTGTAGTATACAGCTATAAAAAGGGTCTCATAGCATAGTGCTTCATTCGCTCCCATCATATCCATACTACGCTTAATAGTTCTATTAAACTACATTAATTTTTTTTGTATTTTTGTGTGTTGTAATAGGTGGATACTATTTTTTCACATTTTCCTCACTAAAATTTTTCCAGGATTTCCAAAATGTTTCCTTTCCGTTGAGTTTGAAAGTTGTTGACATTGTGATTGTTTTTTGAAGATTTTTCTTTAATTTTAGCTAATTTTCCGTATACAACATTTGAGTCTATACGCGGATCATCCAACAAGGTGGGAGGTCGTCGGATTCTCCTTGTTTCTGGCGTTACTATGGTGCTCCTGTAGACTATTTCTGTAGTCCGTGTGGGGATGGGTTTGAGAGTATGCCGATTCCGCAGCTATATATTGGTGTTTGTTTTTGTTTTTGGGGTGTCGAGTGGAGGAGCTGGTGCATTCTTGCACCATTTACTACTCGGGGTTGTGACATCTAGTCTATATATTGTGTTACTAGTGTAGTGCGTACTTTATGCCTATATATTTTTAATTTATTATATCTATATATATATTATTATTATATATTCTATATATATTATTATATTTTATATTATTTATCTTTATATATATATATTTTCTATTTTAATTATATATTAGCCCAGTATTATTATTACTTTTTATTATATCTATATATTTTTATTATAATTATATTTATATATATAATATACTTATATATATATAGGTAAGCTCGGTACGAGTCTATATATTCCATACACTAGACACTTATCTATCCTTTTTTCATTTTATATTATATTTATATATTTTTATACTATATATTTTTGCTATATATCTTCTTTTTATATTCTAAATGAAATTTTTTATTTAGATCAGATATTAATTACGTTTAGTTTGTATCAATTATAAACTTTGAAGATTTACTTAATATCATAACATAATTTTTGTTCTCATCGTCTAGTCTTTACACTATACTCATTCATAGTACTTTTTCCTATTTATGTGCTTATGTATGTTTTTTGAAGTACTATACATATGGACTTGTTAAGTATTCTTATCTCTACTGACAGGCTTAGGTATCTATATTTAATTATACATATATACCTATTCATTAATGCTCAATTATTATTGTATCTACGAGCCTCAAAACCATTTAATTTTAATAGCATCATATCTATATATATTAATTATACTTCTTTATATATTACTTATTATTATCTATATTCTTTTATTTATTTATATTTAATTTATTATATATTTAATTATATTATTTTTTATTTTGGTAGCCCATCCAGTTTACCCTCTTTTTTACTCTTCTACTAGTACCATAGGCATATAGCTACCCTTTATGAGTTTGGAACTACTCACTGGTTAATATATTACCTTTTATCTGTTCGATGACCCCCTGTGAGTTCTAATATCCACTCACTTTAACCTTACCTCACTCCATTGCTCCTACTACCCTGCCAGTAACTCAAGGTAAATATACCCTATTTTTTGCCCTCTGGTCCCATTTTGTTAGTCACTATGAGGGCTACAAATACATCACTTTATTCCATCTTATTTGGACCTTATATTATTTATTTTTATATTTCGGCCCTCAGGCCTAGGGGCCTAAATCGTATTACTATATAATATAATATATATATATATTATCTTATATATCTTTATATATATATTATATTCATATTTATCTATTAATCATTATAGTCATTTTTCTAGTCATAGTTGCGAACTGGTTATAGTGCAGCAATCACCTCACTCTTCTAATCTTCCTGCGGTGCAGGAGGAAGTTCTAGAAGAAGACGTTTAATTCCTTCCAAGGTCAGTTCTGTACTTCTCCAATTAGACTAATATATCTTTATCTCTATCATATTATATATATAATTATTACTATATCATTATTCTATTATTTATTTGGGTTCCCGAGTCTCCCCATATCGAGGTATAATGTACAGGTGAGTATGACGCTATGCCTATAGGGCCCTGAGTGAGGGGGGGTGATATACCGTTTATCCTAATACCCGTCGTGGACGGGGAGCAGGTAGGCCGTCACCTATCCCGGCACCTATCACCGACACCCGCCGGGGGTTAATCCGGCAGCTCATATACTCTCTATCAGGATGGGAGGGCACTTACTGTCCTACCCTATATATCATATATTATACCTTACCCTTTATTTAGCAATGTGAGTAATTCTCCTCTCAACTGGCCAACTGCTTCTAGCCACAAAATGTCACCATCAAGCCATCTCCTGCCGACTCGAGTTGTTCCGGGGGTGCTCTTTCTAATCTATTAAATAGGTTATCCCGTTTTTGGATGAGATACTATTCTCTTTCGCTGAGTAGATCAGCCTCGACTTTCCTCTTTTCAGCATAGTTTTCATTTTTCCGTTTCCCACGTCTCCCTCGTTTCTAACGGAACAGGTCCCTTTTGACCTTAGGGCTACCTTTCCCCTTTACCTCAATTTTAAAGTCTATGCTAAAAATGTATTATATTCTTATTTTGTATTATCAGCCCTTTATCTACCTCAGTCTCACACGCTGCAAGCTCACACGCGGTCCTTCTCTTTCCAGGTTAGCGCTGGCATTTTATGCCCTCTTGTCATTGCCCTTTTCGCCTCTCTTAGGTTTAGTAGTGTTTACGATTGTTTGAGCCTAATTTTTTTTCATCTTTCTCCAAATACTCTTATCCGGTCACTCTAACAACTGACTCTGTAACTGTTTCTACCCCCTGGGGATTCTCTCACTTTGTTTTCCTTACTATCTTTTCTTGTAAAATTCACTTCCTTGTCTTCGCTCTTGTTAAGTTATTTGAGAGGGACTACTCATGGAGTTGTAGCTGCTATATCTAGAATCTTCCTCTAGGTCATTTTACCCTATCTACTTATTAATATCTCTTATAATTATATATTTTATTATATATATATATATTATATATATATATATATATTAATCTAATCTATATTCTATATACTAATCATATATATATATATAAATATTCATATATATTATAATATCTACTTTATATACTTGCTTCTATATAATCTATCTATATATCATATATATCTTACTCTATATATATATCTATTATATTTCTACTAATATATCTTAACATATACTGGTCAGTCTCACGTCTCCCTTAGTTTCTATACTTTACATCTCTCTCATTCACTGTCTACGTCAATTATCTCTGTCATTCTTTTTCAAATTAATATCATTACTCTTATATCTTATTACGCTACATTTGTCTCGTCTATCAATCTACATAGGAATCTCTATTCTATATCATTCACATTCTGCTTATTTTCGTGGATCATTCATACTCTTACTCTTATCTATCTCGTACTTCTGTTCCATATCTATTAAGTATCGCCTCCATTGATATTATCTAGTAAATAATAAATATACAAAATTAAAAAAAAAATAAAATAAAATAAATAAAAAAATTATATCTCAAAAACTACAATAGCTACAGCGGAAATGGAATAATTTTTGGAATCCCGGTAAAATTTCACATAAGAAAATGTAAAAATAAAATTAATAAAAAAAAAATTATTGTTACTAATTATAGTAAATATGATTAGAAGGCTATTTAGGCCTTTTTATTGGTGTTCTTTTCTCGTTTCAATCTATTAATATTATATCTCTTATGACTTATTACTTATTTAAATTTTTTTGTCATTTTTATGTTTTATCTTCTTATTTATCTCTAACTTATATAAAGATAACTACCTTACCAAGGGTATATATTATTCTTCATCCCGCAAGCCTGTGATGTGATTACATATGGAGTCGTAAGGGTTCTTCTATTCTATACGTGACCTTTATATACCGGTAGGATTACTTAATCCGGTAGGCTAGTAGTTTTACTAATTCCCCCTACCTCCATTACCGGGGAGTATGGTAATCTTCCGAACCCTACCGCTTCTATTATTTATGTAGTTATTTTGGTGTGTACAGTGTGAGTTAGGTAGTTCCTTACTACGCCCCTCCGGTCTCTTATTCGTGGAGGTTATGGATTAGGTGTGTATTTTTTATCCTATCGGAAGTCGTTACCGGGTGCCCAGTCGGCGCGCCTTGTATGCTGTCAGTTTCGCGACTTTGCTCGTTTCGGTATCTCTAGATTAGTCACCCCTATAGTTTGTTACCGTTTACTTATTATTTATGTATTACATATAAATTTATTTTATAAATTTAGAAAGTGATTCATATTTTTTTATACTTTTTTTAATCCAGAGAATTCCAATTATTATTATCAGTGTCCAATTCTAAATATTGCGTTTCTTACTTCTTTGTTTTGGCCTTAGCTTTTGTCTTCGATCCAGGTTCGGGGTAGCTTTTTTTACTTATTTATAGGTCATATTATATGGCTCCTTCTGACTTTTGGTTGTTTTTTTTTTCTTACCCATTTCTTTCTTGGTTTGTTTTTACATCAGTGCAAAATTTTTGTTTACCAGGACGATCTCATGTTACCAATACGTAATTGTATATAGGTTGTACCGATTTTAGTTGGTTTGTTCCTGGCTGCTGTAGGCTATGTTTAGTTTTGTTGTACAAGATATATGTTTCGTATATATTCTTTCACCTAACTGCCGTCTTATTGTGTTTATTTTTGTTTTCTATTATTTCAGGTCGCTATATCACCTTTGGATCACCCTAGGAATAGTAATTCCAGCAATGCGGTTATTCCTATTTCTAACTCTGTTCTTATTTATCATTCCTGTAGTCTATTAATAATCTTATAGTTTTTAAAGTCACTACCTCATTATTTAGTACGCTCTTATTCTCTACCATATCTAACAGTACTGCTCTGTAGATCTCCTATTTATTTTATATTATTATTATATATATTTTATCTCTCTACATTCATATCTATAGTCATTTAATCTATTACATATTTTATATACTCTTTATTTATTATAATTATTGGTCAGTCTATTGTGATGGTGGCCAAGGCCATCTTGATTTTTCATTTTCATTATAAGTTACTGGCATCATATGCTGGTCATATCTTGATAGTGTCCTATCGATCATTGATCCAGTACCTACATAGCCTTAATCTTCCATCCCATCTTACCCTCTTATTTATATTCCTTCTACTATAACCTACTCGCTATTATGAGCGTGGTACCTCATTATTTATTAGGCCTCTTAGTATAGGTACATTTTCCCGTCGCAATGGTATAAATAACCGACAACTCAAGTTGTGCTACTCGCATACCATCTATATTAATCAGTTCATAAGCGTTTTATTACTATGCAGAAAAGTAACTCTTTCTGTATCATATTTATCATAATGGATATACTCTATTTTAGTATATTAGCTCATTAGATTTTGTTTTTGTTGTTATACCATAATATATCTGAACTATTTAATTTTTTTATGTATTTTATTAGTTATTTTTTTTTAACTTCCACATTATACTATAATAATATATATATACTATATATATTTCAGTGAGTTATATATATATATTACCGTAGGTATATATATTAACAAGGAACACAATGAGTGTGCTGCAACGAACTGTCCAAGGGATTCATCCTAAGTGCTGGTCCCTTCAAACTATTCAGAGGTGTGTGTTAATATTCCTTTCGGAGAGTTAGCAGGAGTCATTCCAAGTAAACGCATTAACAACACTGATACTATAGGGGAGGTCTGAATCTACATCAGAAAGGCGCGAGCTCCGACATACTATATAATAGGTGGTACACAATTGCGCGGAAAGAAATGTTGTGATGGTAGCGAGAGTTCTCAAACCATTCAAGTACATTACGCTACTTGAGGATGAATGATGTAGAACCAGGATCGATATAGTCGGGGAGACCGTCTGTACAACAACGTGGTTCGTGCGAGGGAGAACTAAGTTATAGATTAAGGCGCCTGTGCACGGAGGTCTCAAGACCCACTTATATCATATAGCTACCGTTTTTATTATTTCCCAAATATTTTAAAATCACGTGATTTTCAATAGGTTTACTCACTCTATCATTATTTATATATATATATATATATAATACCTTTATATTATTCTAACGTTAATTTTTTTTTTTTTTTTATATCTTTCTATGAAGTGACTTTAATTTCAAATATTGGTTTATATTTTATAATATCACATTTCGGTAAGTTCCCCTTATGTTGCCAGTACTGTAATTTAGTAAGATGTTAGTTCGTGAGTTACAGTATTCTTTTTAAATATACAAATTATCAACTATAATAACTTCCTCTTATTTTTTTTATCTTTTCACTCACTTTATTTTCACAAGGGCATACTCATTTATATTATGGTGAATATACTATATATATAACCGGTTTATCCGGGCCCTCCAGTGACCTCCTCCGAATAGCCCGTATACCTGTTGGCATAGTTAACCTAAAAAATTTTATAACTCTATAGCTAGCATGGAAACATTAAATGATAATAGATGGCAGCTTACAATATCTCAAATCGTCATAACTATTTCTTCTGCAAGTATAAATTTGAAAAATATTAAAAATCAATTTTTTCTCCTTTTATTCAAAATATCATTATTTAATATATTTTCTTTTCTTAAATTATATAGTTGATCTATCATTTGTAACGTTCCCTTTATGTCAAAGTACGCCTCTCATCAACCTTGTCAGCGTTATTTCTTTACGTCTTCTTCATCAGATTCTATTGCCTATATTTCTGCAGTAGTTAAGCGAGAAAGTATGAGTTGCCAAACAGTTTATTTTTAATTCTGTCCTCTGGAGCAAAGATTGATTAATTTTATTTGAACGTTTATTTACTCTTATTTTATAGGTGGGTTATCGAGCTCTGTACAGGAGGGACAACGAAGGGGACGTATAAGTTTACCTCCTCATCCGTCGTCCCCCGATGAATGACGGGGCTTCGCCGGAGAAGGAGTCTTCGGCTACTGCTGTCACTCGCGGCGACCTCTTTGTTTGTTCGTTTTAGACTAGTTGCGCGTGATTCTTTACTATCTTTCTATGTTATTTTCCTAATATTCATAAAAATCGACATTTGTGTTCAACCTTTATCATACGTTCACTTATCTGAATTAGCGTATTGGTAGGATCCTTTGCTGCTTTTCTAATAAAATCAATGCATCGTTTATCATATTACAGATTTAATTCCTAAATACATTTTTAAACCAATTTAAAATTTTCAACAATTCAATCGTTTTATCATATTATTATTATTTATTTTTGTTCTTTTTTTTAATTATATACATGATACACTTTTAAAAAAGGTGTTTTGCCTTCATCTTTTTGCTCCATTTCTTTTTTTCATATTATACCTTCTGCTGGTCTATTCCTTCTAGGCTTTTACTCCTGACTTATGCCTCGGTAGCTATCGATGTCTCTAATGGTATTATGTCTACAATGCAGCACTTCTTGTAGATGTTAGTGTCGTTCACGCCCTTTTTCGGGCACTGGCCGCGTCGATTGCGGATAGTTCGGGCCGCACCCACTTACGGTCCCTATTCCGGATACGCCTGTAAGTTATATCTCGTTATCATATCTTATTTATTATATTCATATATATTAATTAATATAGTATAATATATATTCATTTATTTACTATATTATACTATTAATTCATCTCTCTATATTATATCTTATTATCTATTATATATTTATTCATATATATATATAATATATAACTATCTTATTCTGCATATATGTATTATTATATATTTATTATATTATATATTAATATATCTCTCTTATATTATATTATATCTTATATTTCAGAGTGATCCTATACATAATCTGACATCATCATGTATACTTTCTATCCGTGTAACGGTTCTTAGCATTTCTTTATATAACAAGTATAAAGCATCAAATGGTCACCGCGTACCTACGACTCAGCTTCTCATTGCCGTGATCATTCACGCCCGGACATAAAACATTCACGTAATGGAGGCACGCAGTTTAATTAACTAATTTTTGGTTTTTTTCTTCATTTCTTTTCTTCCCCGCTGTACATTAAAATACCATCATTCGTTAAATATTTTTTTAAACTAAAAATCTTTCTCCCCCTACTATCATTATAGGGTGCTCGAGACGACGGGGGACAGAGAGGGGACGAAAGTCCTCCTCTTGGTGCTTCGCGCGTTACCATTCTCACTTTCGCCGGCGTTATGACGAGAGACCGGCTCACTCCCTGTCACTCTTTTTGCCTCTGTGTGTAGGCAGTCCGTGGGCCGCGCCTGACTGCGTCACAGTTTGTTTTACTCTGCGCTCTGCGCGCACCTCTGTAGTTTTCAATTTTTTACTAAATTTTTAAAAGTAACGTAATTTTTTGTGGGACTTCTCTCCCTTGTCACCACGTGCCTTGAGATCACCGGTGGCTAGACTGGTTAGAACCTACGCACAAGTGCAATACCCATAGGGTATCCCGACAGTCCGCATAGAAGATGGAGCATTCAGTCATGAGGATCCCGCTCCTCTTCTTCGTGCCTCTGCTCCGGTTGGGGCTATTGGGAGGACTAGGGTGTTTCCCGTGGTTATTACATTGCGGGATCAATGATAACTGGACCTCGGCTGCTTTTTAAACGTTATCGCACCCTTGAATGCGTCCGCCGGGTGTGATTGGTTGAGGGGTATCCATTGGCCATTGGCTTCCTAGTGGTCTTCAGACGACATTGACTCCGTGTCTTAATTGTTATCAAGTTTCTCAGTCTACGCGTTGCCACAGCATTTTCCAATGTTCGTTTTCCCCCCATTTTCTCCGCTGATGGACTGAGTAAAATCTCCTTCGTCTCATTTTTTCATTTTAATTATTTGGCCAGAATCGCTTCTGGATTGAGTGAGTATTTTATATCCCATTTTCACGCTCTACCGCACATTGGTTTATTGGGTTTTGCTGTGTAATCGTATGTTGCAAACCGGTGGCTCTGTGAGGAAAGATGCTATAACGATCTTGCAGCGTCATTTTTGGGGACGTGGTATTATGGCTCATCATAATTAAGTGGGTTTAGATGGTCATCCGTGTTTATTGTATTAACTCAGCAACGCGGAGTCCAATGTTGCGAATCCCGCTGATCGGAAGATAAGTCAAAATATTTTCATTCCTCTGTTGACATCATATCTAATTTTTTCTTTTTAAAATGTCAGCTCGAGCCCCCTAAATGGGTTTATGAAAAAATATTCTGTTTTTTAATATTGGAGCTTATAGAATAATATAAAATATTATATAAAATATATATTATATTAAAAACCTTTTAAGAAAGCCTTTCAGTGCAAGTTAAATTGCTTCATTTTGACTGCACAAGAATGGTATAGCCGGTAGCCTTTCCAGATCTATGTTATTTAACTGTGGTCTCTGATCGCGTACTCTTACCCCGGGGGTTTTTTTTTTTTTTTTTTTGTTTTCTCTATTCTAGGCTTTTTACTACACTGTTATTCAGCTTTAGGGTGGAGGTGACAAGGCGCCGGGAGGGGCACCAACAGTACTACGTTCGATTACCTAAACGTGAGTATTGAATAGTAAGGTACTAATATTACTATGGAATCGTTCTATATATATTATTGCGGTTTACATTCTAATTACGCTACGGAAAGTTCTGATTTTTTATTCTCTTCATGTTCCAAAACATTATATATATCTTATTATGTTTCCTTATATATATATATTTATATATATAGGTATTATATTCATATATATCATTATAGGGGTATCGAGTGGCCTAATTCAGTTGGGACATCTATATTCAGGTTTTATATATATATATTATATATATATATATATATTATACGTTGTAGGCTCAGGGTAATTTACATTAGGATTGGCCTTAACTAAGTGAGGGTGCTTATTTCATTATATCCTAGTGAGTATTTGCCCTAGTCTTTATTTCGAGGTGAGATGTGATGTAGCTATTACGTGTTATATAACTATAGCTCGGAGGTATATATTATAATATTGTTTAATACTCCGTGACTACTTATATACGTGCCATAGCAGTTCCACATAATGTTCGTCGTCCTAGATTAGGAATAGAGTTACTACTATTACCTACTTCTGTATACTCCATTAGTATTAGTATTCTATGGTTGGGCTATATACGCCCACCCTTTGGTCCTTATATTATATATATATCTATCACCGTACCCTTTTGCCGGCATGAGCCCGGCGTGCTTCCTCCGTTGACGGTCAACTTTTGAGGGGCCGTGGCTGGCTACGTGGGTTCGATATGCCCTTATATATATATTATATAATATATACTATAGTATTATATATTATTATTCGTTTTTTTATATATAGTATATA
>JABUQX010032136.1:12500-19588 GCA_015478945.1 Trachelipus rathkii
CTCTCCTATCTGCTTTTCTTTTGTTGTACGCACCTATACTCCCAGTCTGGGAAGAGAGGTAGGTAAAGAAAGAAAGAAAGAAAGATAATAATTTTTATATGTCTTATGTGGGAGTGAACTCGAAACTGCTATATATATATATATATATATTATATATATAACAAACATATATATATTATATATATATATATATACTATATATATATATAATATATATATATATATATATATATATATATATATATAAATTTAACATGTTTAAAACATGATTCTTGTTTTGAGCTCTTGGTAATTCATTTTCTACCCATTGATGCCACATTTTAAAAGTTTATAATAAAACTCATATGTGGAGTGTTGAGAATTTGATGAGAAATGTGCATTCGTAGCGCAGAGGATTTTATTTGTGCGTCATTATCATCTGTCATTCTTTAAAGAGAGTTCAAATATAAAGTGACATTTTCGTCATATCGCAATTGGCTATTACTTAGTTCTTTGGGTGCAGTGGCAAATAATAATTTTTTTTTAGTAAATTAATGAAATTAAAAACCTTTTTTTTCAGATAGAGTTTATATATTATAATTTACCCTCTTATTTTTACTTTACGAGTTTATGTAAAACAAAAAAAAAATAATCATAATTTGATACCAGTTTACCGTTAATAAGAAAATATTTAAAATTTAAGAATCTAAAAAAAATTGATTAACTAATTTTAAAATATGTGTTAGCAAATGTGTATAACAGTTTCAAGGAAAATAAAATCTATTAAAACCCATTAAAAACTACATTAAACCATCAAATAGCATAAAACCCATAAAAACCAAAAAAAAAATTTTATTTTTGTTTTTTTAAAAAAAAACCAACGGTTTTTTTTTTCAAAAAAACCATGGTTTTTTCCACCCTATATATATAATATATAATATATTATATATATATATATATAATATATATAATACAAAAATATATATATATATATATATATATATATATATATATATATATATATTAATTTATTTATTTTCTAATTTTTTCACGCAATCTCTTAGCCAAAACCTGCTATGGGCAGTCAAAACCTCATCTCCATACAAAAGTTTGTAAATAAAAATCGACTGACATCAGACAAATTTTGGTATAGATATTTAGTAATGGTAATAATAATAATAAAAATAATAATAATAATAATAATAATATAAAATAATAATAATAATAATAATATAATAATAATAATAATAATAATAATAATAATAATAATAATAATAATAATAATAATGGCTTAAATTTTATTATAAATTGACAATTTAGTTGTAATAGTAATAGAATAATAATAATATAATAATATAATAATAATAATAATAATTTAAATATTAATAAGAGTAAAATAATAATAATAATAATAATAATAATAATAATAATAATATAGCAGCTACCAGATTAGTACATATAATTATAATAAAATTGTTATCAAAGTAATAACTAATATTATTTTTTCTCAATCATATAATTATAATGCATATAATTATACTAAGGATTGTTTGGTTTAAACAAACTAAAATAAACAGGGTTTTTTTTTTCAAATAAAAAAACTGATAAAAAAGTGTACTATATGAAATCATATAGACAATGCATACTAATTATGTATTTAGATAGTAAATTAATGAAAGGAAAACATTAGTAATTGAATTTAAAAAAAAAAAATTATAACCTTAAAATATTACTATTATCAAAACGAGTCTTACTTCTTTTTTGATTTAGAAAATTGATATAAAGATGTTAAGGTAAATAAATATTTTTAGGGATTAGTTCCAAAGCTATATTTGATAGGGATTAATTCTTCAAACAGTCTTTCTTTCCCAAACTTTTTATATATATATATTACAGATTAACAATACACATTTAGCATTTATATTTTATATTTAAATTAAAGCATAACATCCTCATATGCGCAGTGCTTGAAATTGTGCAAGTCAAGGGAAGTTGGAATAATAGATAAATGGAGTGTATTCCGGACTTTATCAGTGAAATACCTTTAAGATTGAGCATAGCAGTTAAGTCTGGGTCAGAGAATTTGACGGAGAAAGGATGAGACTGTCTGAAATATGAGTCGCAGGAACTCTCTTCAAAGAAGGAGGTACATGAATTAAAAATTCAAAAGATCAATGTAAATTGTAATAACAATAGAATTAGAAGTGTGATGCAACAATTCGACGGGTAGAAAAGATTGGAGATAGTTAGTTAGAGTAGGGGAGTTAAGGAGTCTACAAGCCCTAGGCTACACTTTATCAAGTAGAGCAATATGTGTGGAATCAATCCACATGTGTGATTCATACTCTAAGAGCTAACAAAGCCCCTATGCAGAGCTATCAACTGGAGTGATGAGAAGTTCCGAAAGCTCCTCAACACCCAATTTCCTAGAAACTTGTTAGAAAGAATATAATATGATCCTTCTAAGAAAGATCACGAGAAAAGAAAATATCAAGAATTATATTATAGTTGTGTGGAAGATTATGTCAAGTAGATAGATGAAGAAGTTGAGTTATTGAGGCATTGAAAACTACTGTGTTTTCTTTAACACAACTATCGGTACGGGAAAGAATTGAGGTCTGTTACTTCAAGACTACTCTCTTATCATCACTTATTTGCTGTTGAATGAGTCGTCTTTCAAATTGGAAGGAGTAAATATGAGTGGTGGAGTTATAAGTCTAAAGTCGAGGGGGAGACAGTAACAAATAGATCATTGATGCAAAATAGAAAAAAAGAGATGGGGATAGAACAGAATTCTGAGAAACACCACCATGGATAGATTTAAAGGAAAAATGGTGGCTACCTACAAAAACAGTCATAGAACGACTGGAACTGAAGTCAAGAGAAGGTTACAAAGAGAAGGATAAATACCTAAAGTGGGAAGATTAGAAATTAAAACAATGTGCCAGAGTTTATCAAAAGATTTCGATATCTCTAGCGCCACAAAAAAAGATTCACCGAAATGCGGAAGAGAAGAGGACCAAGGATCGGAGAGAAAATAAGGACGATCACCAGTCGAGCGGTCCTTACAGAAGCCATACTGGCAATCAGAGATAAGATTAGAAGATTTAAGAGGTTTCTAAATCCTCTTGTTAAGAATATTCGTAAACTTTGGGAAGAACAGATGCTAAAGCGATAGGACGATGGTTGGATTCTTGACTGTTGTCCCACTCTTCCAGCAGGAGGGAAAGGTTCAAGTAGATAGGCAGTGAGGAAACAGTTTACCAAGGGAGGATGCAAGCTCAGAAGCACAAGATTTGAGAACCACTGTAGGAATAACTTCAGCACCCTCCTCCTTCTTAGTGCTAAGCTCAGAGAGTGCAGAAATAACAATTTAATAAGGAGGAAGAGACGGGGAATAGCTCTGGAATCGTCTAGAGCGGAATTAGAGGGAAAGGTTTGAGCAAACAGTTCAGCTTTAACAGAAGTTAAGACAGCAGTATTACCGACAGCGATACAAGAGGAAAGAGGGAGGAATAAGAAAAGTCCGAGTTGACATTTTAAAATTAGTAAATGTCAGAAAAAGTATGAGGTAGAGGAACCAGAAAAATTGTTGTATTTTCTATGAAGTTTTTAGGGTCTTGGAAAAAGCTGATCTTTTTGGTTGTCATTTCTGGATGAAATGTATAAAAGCACGTGTTTCTGGATTTGAAGACAACGATAATTTTTGATATATCAATATTTATCATTTTAGTTAATGGGATAGAATTGGAATGTATACCTCCTATATATATATAGTATATATATATATATATATATATATATATATTATATATATATATATATATATATATATATATATATATATATTATATATAATATATATAGATATATATAATATATAATTATATAATATATTTATATATATATATATACTATATATATATATATATATATACATATTATATATATATATAATTATATATTATATATATATATATATATATATATATATATATATATATATATTATATATATATATATATATAATATATATATTATATATACATATTTACCTTGGATTAAAATGAAGGATATTATTAGAGATATATATATATAATATATATTTAAAAATATTCAAATATATTTCTGAGAAAAGGAAAAAATGTCTTTGTTTAAAATTAATTTTTTTTTAGTGCTTAATATAAATATTTTGGCTCAAAAACTTATAAAAATATTAATATATATGATGTAAATGATAAACAATTAAAAATAAAAAATAAAATATTAATTTTAAAGGTAAAAAAAAAAAACACATAAAAACCAAAATAAAACATGGTTTTGTTTCTTTTTAAAAATCATTCGTTTTTGTTTTTTTTAAAAATCATTGTTTTTTTTTATTTCTATTTCTTGATTTGTTCTTGTTTCCTAAGTTGTTAGTTAATTCTCATGTTGCTTTAGGGTCATTATGAATATTAAAATTATTAGTATAGTATTTCTCTATAGCTTTCTTTAAGACTTTTTAATTGTTTATAAAAATTATTGTATAGCTGAAAAGGTATAATTCCTCCTATATAATTTCGATAGAGCTTATGCTATTGATTTATTGTGTTTATTAAGTCTGGTGTTACCCATGGATTTTGATTTCACTCGTTTGGTGAGTTTAAGAGCAAGGTAAGCTTTGCATCAATGTCCATTTACTCGATTTGAATGAATGAAAAGTCAATCTCATTTATTTTATTTACAAACGTGCACTGCCGATTTTCGTCATCTTGTTTATATTTTATAGTAGTAAGAGTATATGTTTTATTTCAGAAGACAAGAATAAAGTCTGGTATTGATTACGTAGGATTTTATATCACAATCTAAGTTACCCATATATATGGGGGATTTCTGTTTTCAATATTATTAGGACGGGTGGGTAGAGTTATATAGTTAATCAGCTCGATTGATCTCATTACATTTGAAATAGAGGTGATACCCGAGAAGGAACTATTAAACATAGATCGATGTTAAATTCGCCGGCAATTAGCAATTACTGCTCTAACGTTAAACAAGTAAATTTTATCGTAGACACATTTGGAGTATGTACAAGCTACATGTTAATTAAATGTATGCATTTACCATTTTAGGGTTTCGATAATGCTATCAATTTGTGAAAATATTATTTTTGGAAGTTTGCAGATATAGTTTTTTATAAAGATAGAGATTCCTCCACCACGCTTGTTTGGACTAACGATATTACACTCATTATAGTCTGGTAGTGAGTACACGCCTTCATTGTTTTCCTTTGAAAATGTTTCTTTCAGTATTACCCAATCAAGATTAATATTTTTATAGCATAGGTAATTAAGAAATAAGTTAAAATGTTTACGAATATTTTTTAAATTTTCATAGTGCAAAGAAAAATAACTTAGCACAGCTGCCTTGTTGTTTTTTAAGGAATTTGGATATATATATATTTTGATTTACTTAGATAGTGTTAATAGTGATTTCGTTCAAATTTTCGACAACGCTCATTTTATTAACAAGAATAAAAATAATGATAATAATAATAATAATTAAATAATAATTAATTATAATAATTTTTAATATTAAATAATAATAATAATAATAATAATAATAATAATAATAATAATAATAATAATAATAATAATAATAATAATAATAATAATAATAATAATAATAATAATACAAATACATTATTAAAATAAATAATTCTTTACAATTTTAAATAGGTCACCCTCTCATTTTTTTTTTATTTGCAATTTCACAATTTTTTATAATAATAATAATAATAATAATAATAATAATAATAATAATAATAATAATAATAATAATCACATAAATTGAAGAGATTTAAAAGGAAATAAATATTGGTTATAAATTTCAAAGACATTCATTATTTAGAACGTCATTTTTGGCATTTGTCTTTGATAGGTTACTGTCATGTTCCTAAGACTCTCGTATCAATATGAAGGGTATGATGGAGAGTTTCTATAAGTGATGATGTAGCTCCAGTGAAAGAATGGAGGCTTGAATTTTTCGTCTCCTCAGTTCACAATTCTTACTGTTTCTCCCAAATTTATCTACACTTATTCTGAGAAGAACTCTTGAGGCGCAGCTTTCTACACATTCTCAAAATTCTCTTTTTAATTTCCTTGTCTCAAACTTTATCGCTATGATCGTTCTTTCATATATGCAGGTTGTTTCCTCTCTCTCTCTCTCTCTCTCTCTCTCTCTCTCTCTCTCTCTCTCTCTCTCTCTCTCTCTTCTCTCTCTTCTCTCGTCCTCTTCATCTCTCTCTCTCTCTCCCCCTCTCCCCCTCCTCCCTCCTCTCCCTCTCCTCCTCTCTCCTCTCTCTCTCTCTCTTCTCTCTCTCTCTCTCTCTCTCTCTCTCTCTCTCTCTCTCTCTCTCTCTCTCTCTCTCTCTCTCTCTATATATATATATATATATAATATATATATATATATATTATATAATAATATATATATATATATATATATATATATTATAATATATAATATATATATATATATATATATATATAATGGGAGATAAGTTTGCCAAATATTTAACACTATCGAATATTTGAAATTTAAGCTTGACCTTTTATCTTATTTTAACTTGCAAGTTTTGAGTTCATTGTCATTTGGAATTGCGTGAGAGGAAGGCAATATCCCATTGGCTCGAATTAAAAACATGGTCCAATTTTGCATGCAGTTTTAGACAACCCGATAATATGTCCTAAGATCCATTCCAACATAAAACATTAGGCGGCAGTATATATATATAATATATATATATATATCTATATATATTATATATTATACTAGTATATATATATATATATATAGTATTATATATATATATATATTATAATTGATATATGATATATATATATATATATATATAGTATTATATGTATATATATATAATATCGAGTGTGTGTGTGGGTGTGAGTTTAAATTATTAAAATTCACTTATATAAATGTAAGAAGAAAATTAAATTTCTTCAAGGTATTAAAAAAAGAGCCAGTTGTCAATGGCGTCGACACTATTCATAAAGTCCCAAAACACTTTCTTCAAATAAATCTACCAGGGAGATTGAAGAGGCATATACTAAGCT
>JABUQX010032137.1:0-7500 GCA_015478945.1 Trachelipus rathkii
ATACTTCACCGTATATATATATATTATATATATATATATATATATATATATATATATATATATATATATATATATATATATATATATATATATATATATATATATATATATATATATATATATATATATTTATATATATATATATATACCGTATATATATATATATATATATATATATATATATATATATATATATATATATATATATATATATATATGTCTACATATATATATATATATATATATATATATATATATATATATATATATATATATAATATATATTCAAAATATAAAAGTTTAAAGATATATTTAAAAAATTTATTCCTTTTTATTTATATACATTTAAATATATATGTTTATATATATATATATATATATATATATATATATATATATATAACTATATATATATCTATATATATATATATATATATATATATATATATATATATATATATATAAGGCTGTAGACAGGAGGGTCAGGGGGTTCAACCTCCCGAAATTATTTTAGCGATCAAAATTTTTGATTCCTTAAGTCTCAATAATAATAATAATAATAATAATAATAATAATAATAATAATAATAATAATAATAATAATAATAATAATAATAATAATAATAATAATAATAATAATAATAATAATAATAATAATAATAATAATAATAATAATAACTAACAATAACAATAATAATAATAATAATAATAATAATAATAATAATAATAATAATAATAATAATAATAAAATAATAATAATAATAATAATAATAATAATAATAATAATAAATAATAATAATAATAATAATAATAATAATAATAATAATAATAATAATAATAATAATAATAATAATAATAATAATAATAATAATAATAATAATAATAATAGTTAATCAATAAAAATGAAAAGTATTTATTAATGGAAATGAGGAGACATGTTTGTGGTTCGTAACGATTTCTTAGGTCAAGTGGCTGTTCCTCATACATGTATAAAATATTTAGACCAGGGACTTAAATGTAGGTTTCCAAGTTTGCAGATGATAGCAAATTGGCTACCTCAATAAGGATTAATGATGGATGTATAAAGATTTAAAAGATAAGGAGGGAGCTGTAATCGTTGATGGGATGAGCAGGTTCATTCCTTCTTCAGCTAAATTTTTCTTTTCTCATTCATTCCTTCTAAAACTAAATCTTTCTTTCCTCATAATCCATGGTTCGATCGTGCTTATTCTCTGGCCATTCAGGCTAGAGACAGTGCCTATCAGGTGTGGAAAAATTCTCGTTCTCCTATCACTCTCGCTAATTTTCATTCAGCTAGAAATCATTGCAGGGATACTCTTCGACGAGCAAAGCTGGCTTTCATCAAACGAAAGTGCGCTAACCTCCTTGGTTCTCCTACTGACAAATCTTTCATCTCTAGCAACTTCTGTAAATCTGCCTTTCCTCCTCTTATTCGATCTGATCATTGTGTTGCTAATCATTGTGTTTCGAGGTCTACTGGCGATATACTTTCCTATCTAACTGATCTATGGTTTTCCGCCCTCAGGAACTACGGGGAGACTTGCGTGGTGGCGCTTGACATCAAGGCATTTGACCGGGTATGGTACGCGTCACCTCTCCAAGCTCCCCTCCTTTGGTTTCCTCCTTCTCTTTGCTTACTTATGTCTAGCTTTCTTTCAAATCGCTCAATATCGGCTGTTGTTGATGGGGCGACTTCTTCTTCCTTTTCTATCAATAGTGGTGTTCCTCAGGGTTCTGTCTTATCTCCTACTTTATTCCTACTTTTCATTAATGATCTTCTCACCTGCACATCTAACTCTATCCACTCGTATGCCGATGACTCGACCCTTCATTCTTCAACTCATTTCAATTCTGCTCCCTCTTTTACTTCTAGAATTGCCTCTCGTCTCAATCTTTCCGATTCTATTCTCGCTGATCTGGATAGAATTTCCGGGTGGGGTCGTCTCAACCTTGTAAAATTCAATTTAAAAACTCAACTTCTACAAATCTCCCTCTAAGACACCTTCTAACTTTCCTATCTCTCTTTCGACGGTTCTCTCGTCTCTCCTGTTCGACAATATAAACACCCTTGGCTTAACATAAACAAAAAAATGTCTTGGAAGCCTCACATCACAACGGTTGCTAGGGCGGCCTAAAGAAACTGGGAGTTCTGTTTAGGCTGCGAGACCTTACTTTTTTTCCTCTTCTCAGTTGCTCCAGTTATACAAAGGGCCTCATCCGCCCTTGTACCTTGGGCTCTGCTTTCTCATATCTGGGAGGCTCCTGGTTTCACCGGCTTTTTGGATGAGTTTCGAGTCAAAGGAGGCCAAAGGCTTATATAACTGTTCTGTACTCCAGTTCACTTGACCCTCTGTCTTTGCGGCGCGATGTTGGTGCCTTATCCCTTTTCTATGGGTACGCAGCGGCGGAGTGCTCGGGCTTATCACTCGCGCCACCACCTTTGACGCCTCGTGGCACAAGGGGTGATGTGTCAGCACAAGAGTTTTGTGTTGATATTGGTAACTCCAGGCTAATTCGCTGCGGTGCTTCCTTCTTTCCTCCACCTCTGTTCTGTGGAATTCTCTTCCATCTTCTGTGTTTCCTGTTGAATTTAATCTCTCTCTCACTTTAAAAGCCTGCGTCTGTAGTATCTGCGTGGTTGTTAGTTGATGAAGAATTGTGCAACACCCACGCACTACCTTGAATAGGGCTCTGCCCGTGAGTGGTGGTGACAACTATAAAAAAAAAAAAAAAAAAAAAAAAATCTCCAACTGAAAAGGCTAATCTCTTGCCTTCGCTACAACTATATGCTCTCTATGTCTCAATACTAGCATTTTCCCTCCCTCAGTGTTGGAAGCTCACATGTTCAACCTATTCCGAAAAAAGGTAGCCGCTCTTATCGCCCTATAGGTCTCACTTGTATTCTATCTAGGATCTGAAACCCTTCTCAACTCACTTCTTAGATCATCTGGAAACTCACTCCGATCACCAGTACGGCTCTCGTTGCACGAAGTCTACTGGCGATATTCATTCATATCTAACGGTTTTTCGCTCTTAGGAACTACGGGAGACTTGGGTGGTGGCGCTTGACATATCCATAGCGAGTATGGCACGCGTTACTGCTCTCCAAGCTCCCCTCCTTCTCTTTAGCACTTATATCTAGCTTTCTTTAAATCGCCCAATATCGGCTGTTGTTGGTGGGGCGACTTTATTTTCTGTCAATAGTGGTGTTCCTCAGGGTTCTGTCTTGTCTCCTACTTTTCCTACTTTCCATTAATGATCTTCTCACCTGCACCTCTAACTCTATCCACTCGTATTCCGATCGATGACTCGACCCTTCATTTTTTAACTCATATCAATTCTACTCCCTCTTTACTTCTGGAGTGCCTCTCGTCTTAATCTTTCCGATTTTATTCTTCGCTGATGGATAGAAATAACTTTGTGAAATTCAATTCTTTAAAAACCCAACTTTTACAAATCTCCTTCTCCAAAATACCTTCTAACTTTCCTCTCTTTCGACGGTTCTGTCGTCTCTCCTGTTGACAATATAAACATCCTTGGCCTTAACATGAACAAAAAAATGTCTTGGAAACCTCACATCACAACGGTTGCTAGGGCGGCCTCAAAGAACTGGAGAGTTCCTGCTAAGGACTGTGAGACTTTTCCTCCTTTTCTCCAGTTGCTCCGCTATGCAAGATCTCCACATCCGCCCATGTGCCGAATTGCTGCTCTCATATCTGGGGGGTCTCTGGTTTCACCCGGCTTTTGGACAGGGTCAAGTCAACGGCAAAAGGCTCATAAACTGTTCTGTACTTTCCAGTTCACTTGGCCTCTATCTTTGAGGCGATGTTGAACAGCTTTTATCTCTATCCTACTTGTTTACCGCGGCGGCAGGGTGCTCGAGGAACTTATCACTCGTACCACCACCTTGCGACCTTCGTAGCACAATAGGTGCTGTATCTGCACACGAGTATTGTGTTGACATTGGTAACCAGGCTAGTTCGTTGTGGTGCTTCCTTCTTTCCACCACCTCTGTTTTGTGGAATTCTCTTCCATCTTCTGTATTTCCTACTGAATTTAATCCCCTCACTTTAAAGCCTGCGTCTGTGCTCATATGCGTAATTTGCGCTAGAGGGTGAACTTTTGAGAGTAATACACCCCCTCCTTGAATAGGGCTCTGCCCGTGAGTGGTGGTGACAACTGTAAAAAAAAATCCTTGAATGGGCAGATATGTGGCAAATGAACTGAGTACTCACCCCATCCAAAACATCATTCAGATTATCCCAGAATAACACTCTTTCAACATTACTCTCCAGATGGATCATGTCGCAGCCACACAAATTTTGACACCATTTCAAACTTAAATTTAACCTTTAGGCTTTAAAGTACTCACACACACAAAATCTGCCATAGCTCTATACAACTCACTCATCAGAATACCGATCAACTATCCCTCTCATTCCTTTCTTCCCACAGCAGCAACACTAAACACATTTCACACCACACCACTCATTTTCATCGTTTCCTTTCATCTTTGTTTCAGTCACAGCAAGCAAATCAAATTTGCCCTTTCTAAATACATCCATCACCTCTCTCCTCATCTCCTCAACATTTATTCCTCTGACATTTCATATACAGATACGATTCATACATTTTCGCCAAAGGATAGAAGGGCGCTTACTGCGATCACGACCTTCTCCGAGGCATGCATTAGCATTCCTGGCAAAAGATAAGTGGTAGTAGGCAGCCAACCCAACTACCACCGTCCCTTAGTCGCCTTCTACGACACGCAGGACATACGATGTGGGCAATTTTTTCTCCCTACACGTATGGATATAAGGGATAGGGATGTCTGTAAGAGGAGGGGTGTGGATATAAGTATGTGTATATGATATGTTGTCTGGAGGATGAGTGTGGATATGAACGCATAACAGAAAGGCGAACCATTAGGCACTGGAATGTCATATATACCAAAAAAAATATATATATATATATATATATATATATATATATATATATATATATATATATATATATATATATATATATATATATATATATATATATATATATATATATATATATATATATATATATATATATACTGCTAATAATGCTATATATATATATATATATATATATATATATACTCATATATATATATAATTATTATTATTATTATTTTTACTATTATTATTATTATTATTTGTGTGTATTATTATTATTATTATTATTATTATTATTATTATTATTATTTGTGTGTGTGTGTGTATTATTATTATTATTATTATTATTATTAATAATTCTTAATATTTGTTCAATTAATCGGCAAAATAATCGGCGGAATTTGACGATGACGATGACGATGACGATGTGAAAAAAATATGCCGATTTTTGCCGATGACGATGATGACGATGACGGTCGTGTCCCATCATAACCTTATATATAAATACTTTTAAAATTATATATATATATATATATATATATATATATATATATATATATATATATATATATATATATATATATATATACATTATAAATATATATATATATATATACAAGAATGCTTATTTCATCAATGGCATATTTTCTTTTGTTAACGATGTTAAAATTTCAAAAGCTAATAAATATTTGGAGGAAATTTATTAAAAGCTTATTTTATTTATAAATGACTCATTGTATGAAATATTGGAATTGATTTTAAACTTTATTTGAAGACTTCAACAGTCTACAGCTTAAATAATTCACTGGCCAACAAAGATTTTGCGGCAAAACATTTGAAAGGTCATTTTATATGTAACTTGTTGCCCTGATTCCGAATATGACCTCTGTTTTCCTAGATTGGCTCTAGTTTTTGAGATACAGGGTGGTCACAAAAATATATTAATAACAACAATTTATGTTAGGTTGTAACGTAATTCACAAAAAAAAAAAAAACACGAAAGATATATATCAAATTGTTAATGAGTAAGTACATAAAATGCTAATAGGTCAAAACATTCAATTCAGTACAATGAAATCACAATTAATGCATTACAAATCGCTGTCTATATGATTGTCTTCTGTGTGCAGAATGTGGACAATCACGTTGAAGGCTCCAACAATAGTCTGCCATCATGTGTGTATCCCATCTTCCTTGGTATCTTTCTTCCATCACCTTGATATCTTGATGGAACCTCTCCCCTTGTTCCTCACTATAACATCCTAGATTATCCGGAAACCAATCTAAGTGACTATGTAGAAAGTGAACTTTTATGCTCATATTAGCATTCAAATTTTTGAAGTCTGAAAGCATTTTCTGTACGAGTTCTACATAGTTGGCAGATTTATGGTTGCCCAAAAAGTTCTGAACAACCAAGACAAAACTTTTCCAGGCAGATGCTTCAATATCAGTCATGGAATTTATGAAATTGTCATCCTTGATGATTTGGTGAATTTGAGGGCCGCTAAAGATTCCAGCTTTGAGTTTCTCCATACTCAACCCTGGAAAAAATCTGCAAATATATTTGAAACATTCACCATCTTTGTCTAGGGCCTTAACAAATTGCTTCATCAGTCCTAGTTTGATGTGGAGTGGTGGGAAAATAATTTTCCCCTGTCAACCAGTGGTTCGTTAATGATATTTGATGCACCTACAGTCATATTTTCCCTAGCAGGCCATACAACTTTTTCCCAGTGGTCTTCTTTAGCTCTACTATCCCACAAGCATATGAAACAAGGGTACTTAGTATATCCGCTTTGCTGCTCAAGTAAGATGTTGACCATCTTCAAATCAACGCATATAGACCACTGGTGTTCATTATATCTAAGCTTCTGCAAGATCATTCTTATATTTTCATATTCCTCTTTCAGTTTTGTTGAGTGACCTATTGGAATCGATGCATAACTATTGCCATTGTTCAATAAAACACACTTCAAGCTTCTCGTTGAACTATCCATAAACAATCGCCAATCTTCTGGTCGGTATTTAGGTAACCCCATTTGGAGTAGGAGTCCAGGGATGTTCCTACAGTATACTAGGTCTTCTTCTTCAATGAAATATGGAAGAAGTACTACCTCTCTTGTCCGAAAAAAAGTTATTTTACATTCGGCCTTGAGGCAGTTCTTTTCACTTAGTCTAGATGCTTAACTCTCGTACTAAATCATTGATCTCTTCCTGGGAGAACTGTTGCTGTGTAGAAGTACTTTCTTCATATTCACTACCACTATCTGCACGTGTGCACACCAAATCCTGGATATCTTCTTCATCAGACAATGCTAGGTCTGGGAGTGTAGTGGTACAGGTCGCCTTGCTGATTCCAAATCCGGATACTCAAATTTACGTTTCTTGTAACGATTGATACCTTTCACATTAACCAAACAAAAATAACAGTCACTGTGGTGATTCTTTGGCTCCCGCCATACCATAGGCACACCAAATTTTAAACCTTTTCTTCGTCCATTTTTCCACTGACGTAGATTTTCGACACGTTTTACAGACCATATGGGGAGCCCAAG
>JABUQX010032137.1:15000-50000 GCA_015478945.1 Trachelipus rathkii
TATATATATATATATATATATAAAAATAATAATTCTTTATTGCTTTGAAGATAAAATAATATTTCAAAAACAAACTCTGTTTCGAAATTAATATCTCAAAACATTAGCTCTCTTGCAACATTTTTTGTTTAACTAACTTTCCTCTTAATATCTTTTTTATGGCCTGAATCATCACTAGTTTGTTGAGCTTTTTGGTCGTAAAGTTGGCGCCAAAGATGTTGAAATCCGTCTGTGACTCAGTTCTCAATTTGGAAATATCTATTCCTAAAAAATCAATCTAGGAATCAATCTAGGAATCAATCTAGGAATCAATCTAGGAATCAATCTAGATTTATAAGAAATCCATTTGAGGCTTCACTTCAGGAAAAGGGATAGAGAGAATGATGGGGAATAAGAGAGAGAAACTTGAGGGTTTAGAGAGATTTAGAGTAGGGGTTAGAGAGAGAGACATGGGGGAAGCGATTCTTTAAAAAGGGTTGGAACATCGAAAAAGTCGTTTGTTTGGGCCTGAGATCTGCTAAGTAAAAAGCTAATGAAATAGCTCCTTTAGTAGTTCATATAGGCGCGAAAATTATATTAAGATAGGAGTTTAAATAAAAGAAGTGAAACATGATATAGTATATTATTTTGACTATATTATATATTATATATATTATATATATTATATAATGTACAAAATTATGTACTGTTTTTCTTTCCATTTTTTAATTATAATATGTAAAGACAAAGACAGGTTAATGAGACGAACAAAAGACGTTCTCACTTTCTCTTAAAAAACATTCCACATCGCCTGCAAAGGTATGATTGAATTATTTTAATAATAATAATAATTAATAATAATAATAATATAATAATAATAATAATAATAATAATAATAATAATAATTCTGTAAAAATATTTAAAGCCTGTTTTACTTGGTAATATTTTATTGTTTTAAAGATAAAGATGTTTGCTATATCTCATGAAATATATTTGTTAAATTATCTTTGAAATATTTATATATTGTAATTAATTATTATATTGCAATTAATACTTTTATTATTTTTAATAAAAATATGAATTGTAGTATTGGAGAATTTTGATGTGTTTGTTTTAAAATGATTTTTTATGTATTCATGAAATAATTGGAACAATTATACTAATTAAAATTTACTTAATTATTTAATATTTAGTAAACTCATTATTGTAAAGAACATTTAATTTATAATGTGTTTTCCATTATTCTTTATTTAGGTTTTTATAGACTGTTTTTGGAATTTGAAGAATTTTAGGATGTAGAAATAAAAATTATCAGGAATTGCCGCGTTTAATCAACCTCCATCTGGTGTCAGACGTAAAGAGTCCATATATCACCAGACTGGCGACCTTGCCAGGATATCGTGGCTGTAATCTCCTCATTCTTTGCAATGGTCATTGCCGACTTCGCGTTTAGCACCTAGTATTGGCGTTAGTTCGACTACAAAGATAATAGACCGTAAGGAACGGTCGAGGGATTGCGCTTATACGAACCAAAGGATTTTCTGTGTCCACAAGAGCCAATTGTCATAGCAATTCCGTGAGAGGTGATTTCTTTGTCACCAACAGATGACTTCAAATCCAAAAAACCTTTGTCAAGCTGTTAAAGGTGGAAAATCATTTCGACGTTCAGTGAGTACAAAAAATTAAAGTTTCACACAAAAAACCCATTTTCACACTTAAAATTAAATTAAAAGAAATTACACAAAGAGTATATGTTTATATTATCGTCTTAGGACTTTAATATACGTTATGCTTAATTTTGTGGCAATTTCCAAACACAAAAGGTGTTAAAATTTAAAGTAAACACAATTGTTAGTGTTTCTAATTTACAAAACAAATTTTTACAAATTGGTGTCGGATAAAAATCACCAAAATAGCCAACAGAAAAAGGAAAAGGCTACTTTATAAATTTGAAATAAAAGTGTGAAAATAAAAAAGTTTTAGAGACAATTTTTTAATATATAAAAAATATTAATAAAACTAAATTTTGATTAATGACATTATTGTCTTAAATTTTCATTGTTTTTTTTTGTTGTTTTTTTTTAAAGGCAAAAAATACTAAAAAATAACATAAAGAATCTATTGGATTGCATATTTCCTCGTATTTGTTCCAAAAGTGGAAGATTTTTTAAGTATACAATAGGAAATATGGTAATCACCCTTTTAATTAATTAATTTAATTAAAATTTAATTAATTTTTTTTATTTTACTAAAAAATAGTATAGACTTAGACAATCAGTTTAGTGAAAAAATTATTCGTTAATTATAATTAGTAAAGTAATTAGAGCTAGTCAAAGATTGCTAAAGCTCAAAAACAGTGACAGAATACAATACGACAAGTTAGAAAAATGATAAGTCAAAATAAGTGCGTGCGTGAATTGGTTATATTCATTCAATAAATATGAATCAATAGTAAAGGGGATAAGAGAAAAGGAGTTGAGGGATACTAAAAATCAGGCACTGAATAAGGGGTATTGCCTCCAGAGCAGGGGAAGGGAAATTGGTCGCTGAATGGGAGAAGTGAAGGGAAAGGGATTTTACCTCCAAAGGAGTAAAGTGAGGGATTGATATCTCGGCCCAACTGTCCCCCATTTCTTCGTTCATTCTTACCCCCGTTCATTTCTGAGTTCATTTTTCCCTCTCTCATTTCTTCCTTTTATCGCGCGGTATCATACGCATACACAAACAACACACACACACATCGTTTTATATATATATATATATATCGATTTTGTTTTTATTAATAATAAATTTATTAATTACTTTTCATTAATTATTTTTGATTAATTATATTTGTCGTAGTCCCGCGAATATTTTCAGGTGGTAAAATTGCGATTTCGTTTATTTTTAACCCGTTTTATATTTTCAGGTGCGTAAAAAAATTTCGGTTGTTATATTTTTTAACCTGTTTTTTTTAAAAAATCGTTTTTTTAGAGAGGCTTAAAAGGCCAAAAGTGTTTTTTTTTTTTCTTTTTCTCTGTGAATTAAAAATAAAAAGTGTTTTTTTTTATTATCGAAATTTTGTGATTTAACAAAACGTAATTAATAATTATCAAAGTGAGGTAAAACCTTTTAGACAAGACCCTAGACCTTTCAGAAAAGGTCACTAAGACCAAAGGTCATCAAGAGACACCCGAGGTCACCCGAGGTCAACCGGGGTCACCAGGGGTCACTAGGGGTCATCCAAGGTCAAAAGGTCAAATAAAGGTCAAAAGGTCAAGAAAAGGTCAAAAAAGGTCACGGACCTAAAAATTGCCCTGATTGACCCTAAATACAGAAAATTATTTTATTTTGACCTAAAAACATTAGAAATTGTTTTCTTTGACCTAAAAAATAACAGAATTGTTATATTTAGATCCAAAAATTGAAAATTCATATTTTTGACCTGAAATATTATTCTACTGCAACAGAAATTTTAGAAACCACAATTTATAACAGAATTGGAAAAATAAATTTGTTGGTCTACAGATAGATTGATTTCAACTCAGAAAACATTTAATAGAAGAACATAGAACAACTTTGAAGAACTTTGAAGAACAGTAGAACAAATAAGTTAACCTTTGACAAAGAAGAACAAATAAGTTGACCTTTGACCATAGAACATTTTTTAAATAATTTTGAAAGAAAATTATTTTATTTTAGAACTTTGATAATTCTTTAAATAATTTTAAAAGAAAATTATTTTTAATTTTGAACATAGAATCAAAAGTGATTAAATTTTAATTTTTAAATTTAATAGTGATTAACTTTAAACAGTAATTAATAATTAAAATCGAATAAAATAATTTTAATTATTTAATTAAAAGTTAATACTGATATAAACTCTTTTGATTGAGTTTAAATAGAACTTCACATATTTTCTTTGAACATAGAAAATTTTTTGAAAAATATTTGAAAACAGTTTGAATATTTTTGAAAACTTTGAAAAAATATTTTTGAAAACTTAGTGTTTTTTTTTTGAAAACTTTGAAAAATATTTTGAGACTTTAGTTTTTTTTATTTTAGAAACAGTTTGAGAACTTAGTTTTTTTTTATTTGATTAACTTGAATTAATTAAAGTTTAATCATGACTATGTTTGAACCAATAGTCTTTACAGTCTTCGTATTTTCAACATTGTTTCTCGTTCTCTGCTACCTGGTTCAAAGGGCTATAGCCGGACCAGTTGACCCTAATGGAGCTTCAGGAGGAGCCGAAGGGGATAATTTACAGACTTTAGAAAAATGATTATTCAACAGAGAACAAGGATGAGGACATGGATGATACCAATAAAGAAGACCGTACAAGAAATGTTATTCAAGATGAGAACATGATGTTACATTGAAATTAAAGACTATGGATGAAACAGAAAAAGAAGGAATTACTAGGAGCAAAACCCAGATAAGGGAAACCCACACAAAAAGGTATGGACTTCCTCCAGTATATCTGTACCTTCCTTCTAACATTGATACAATGTCGTTAAACCCAAATCAGAGAACAGCTTGGGAGGCATCAACCAGGAAATACAGAAAATACAGCAAGAATACCTAAAGTGCTCCAAAAGACGAATGTTTTGGACAATACTTTTAATATACATTTAAATGCATCGGGGGCCACTCCCCCTTCAAATAGAAAGAAGACTTATCCTTCCTGGAATGGCCAGACAGAAATATTTAACAATAGAAGTGAATTTAGTGGAACTTGGGGACAGAACCAACCAAGTGATACCCTATATGGAGGACAACCTCAGAATCCGTGGGGACCAGCTCAAAATGCTTTAAATAATCCTTTAAATATGCAGCCACCTTACACAGGCTGGCAACAACCCCTTCCTACAATGCAACCTGGTTACAATCCATACCCATATGGACCCCCTTATGGAGGATATTATCCCAACGCTGCGTATGCCCCTCCACTTCCAGAATTGCCTAAAGAATTAAAATTGTATGGAAGAAATACCAAGACACAAGCTTGGGTGGGAATTAAATTTGAGGATTACCTTTCTACGTTACAAGAGAAGATACGTACGTTAGGTCTAATAACTGAAAGACAGAAAATAGACTATGCTAAGACCACAATCTCTTCTGATTTCACATCCGAGGCCCGCCAGTATATCTTGAAGGATAGCAGCTTCTCTAGGTGCAAGACCCTAGAGGACTTTTTAATTCAATTGAAGATTTTTCTCAAACCAGAAAAAACCGAGACAATCTTCTGTATATTGAAACAGTTCATGAAATTTCAAAGGAGACCACATGTAACTCTTACTGAATTCATGTTGGACGTGAAGAATCTCCTTTGGGAATATCAGAAAAAACTCATTGATATTGAGACTTCCTTTGGATTTACTTCTCAACAAATTAAATATCTTAATTATGACTAAGATTTTAGAGAGTATGGAAGAACTCAGAGATTATAGAAGACTTAGAGAAAAAGTTTTAAAAGTCTTTAATCCAGACTTGAGTTTCGTAGAAATTTTAGAGAAACTCAGTCAAATAGAAGAAGGTGCCTTGTTCCAAACTAACCATAGAGCAGAACAAGATAGAAGAAATACAGCTAGAGTATTCTATACAGAGAATAATAGCACTAATAATAGTGATACTAGAAAAGAAAGAACTACCCATAACCCTTCCATGAGGAACAGAACCATGGAATGGAGAAATAAAAAGAATACTTCTAGAAATTCAGGAAAAAGGACAAGCCCTTCTCCAAATATCAGACCTAATAAAGGAGTGATGAAAAAACTCTCCAGTAAAGAGATAAAGTCCATGGACTACTGCCTAAAATGTGAATCTTTAGGTCATCATTCTAAAAACTGTGGTTGGAATACCACATATTGCCGAGTATGTTGGAAATTCCACGCCAGGGGTTCGACGTCTAATTGCAAGAATGCCCCTGTGTGGACCCCTAAAGAAAATGAAAATAATATGGTAATACCATATAATAACCCCACTGATTTTGATAATGGGGTCAAAGCTCGAAGAGTCGAGATTAAAAATGATTCAAATACTAGAAAGACAAACTCTTACTCTAAGAATGAGCGTAGCCATCAAGGTAAGAGTCCTAAGAAAACAACTCGCGTTCATCTGATTTCTAATCACCAAGCAGATCCAGAACATGAAGAAATATCTGGAGCTGAAGATGAAGAAGAAGAGAACGAACAGTTTTTTCAACCAGATCTCTCAGAAAGAGAACAGAATTTTTGATTTCAGGCAAAGATTTAAATGAAGAAATGGTAAATAGAACAGAATTTAAAGATAATACTTCAAGCTTAAAGAAGAGAGGTGTTATAGTAACCTCTAGCTTCTTTGGTGTAGGAATTAGACCCCCAAAATTGGGATGTCATTATTTTTTGTCAATATTTTTGACTCCAACAAAAGGTCAGAACGAGGTTAAAGTGCATAGCCTACTAGATTTGGGGAGCACAACCTGTTTGATTTCGTTGGATAGATTAAAAGAAATAGAAAGAGAAGGAAGATTTAAACTATCTCTTAAAGAGGCTAGTATTATAGTCCAAGGGATTGGAACTCAGATGATCCATCCTATAGGAGAAGTTGATCTACTTCTAAGACTACACCAAAAATATTACCCAGTTACCTTTTTAGTATGTAAAACTGAAAGCACTGGAGCTTGGAATGGAATTTTATTAGGTACAAGTCTTTTAGCTACTTTACCTATAACCATAGACCTTTCTTCATCGCATTTAAATCTTAAAGAAGAGAATCATGAAATTAAAGTCAGAATCTTTGCCAAATTGGGAAGCTTTTTTCTCATGAATCAAGCTCAAAAGATAACTAAGAAAGACAGAATGATTAATAATCATAGAAAAGATTTCATAGAAAATTCCAATAGGAATGATAAATTTAAATTAAACAATTACAGTGATAATTGTAAACCAGAAATTAATAGAGGCTCCATTGAAAAGCCTACACAGAGATTAATTAATAAAGGCTCCATTCTTGGAAAGCCTACACAGAAATTAATTAATAAAGGCTCAATTGAAAAGCCTATACAGAGATTAATTAACAAAGGCTCCATTCTTGGAAAGCCTACACAGAAATTATTTAATAAAGGCTCATTGGAAAAGCCTACAAAGAGAATTATTACTAAAGGCTCATTGAAGAAGCCTACAAAGACAGAAATTACTACAGGTTCATTGAAGAAGCCTACAAAGATAGAAGTGAATGAAAATTCCGTTGTTCGTCAAAAGAACCAAGAAAATTCACAACTTCCTCCAATAGAGGAAGGACCTTTAATAGCAGATGAAGAAATAGAAATTCAATTGTTATTAATAGAAGAAACAATGGCACCTGCTCAATCTTATGGTTATTTGAAAGTCAGACCTGAGAATAAAAGAGATTTGAAATTGGAAAAGAAGTGTTTAATAACACCCGCTTTTTCCTTAGGGCCATTATATTTTGCAAACTCTGTGTGCCCAGTTAGAAACAATGAAGTCATTTTAAGTTATATTAACCTAAGTGACAAACCTTTTTATTTAAGAAAAAATAAAAATATAGGAAAATGTCATCCTATTTTAGAACTCATTGAAAAAGAAGATTTTAATAAAACTGCAACTGCTACAGAAAATAAGCAAATAGGTTCTACTTGTATAGTAACCTGCTCAGAAAATTTATCAGATAAGCAGTTGAAAAATGCATACAGAGAGATTGTAACAGAAAATTTAAGTAAAGAAGAAGCAGATGTTTCTATTTTACAAAAACCTGAGCATTTAGAAGAACTTCTTGATTTGTTAATGGAATATAAGGACGTTATTGCTCTAGATGATGATGCAGTTCCTGTATGTCCTATACAGAAGTTTGAAATAGAACTTACCCCAGATGCTCCAAAGATTATTTTTAGAAAACAGTATCGTCTTCCACATCGCTATCTGGAAGACATAGATAATTTTACAGATGCAGCTTTAAAGAAAGGATATATTAAAGCTTGCTATTCGCCACATAGTTCACCTCTACTGGTGGTGGCCAAAAAGAACTCTAACAAACCTCGTGTTTGTATAGATTATAGGCACCTGAACTCCTTCAGTGTCCCAGATGTGTACCCATTGCCCTCAATAGACGAAATATTTTCGTCCCTAGGCGGCAGTACGATTTTCACTAGTTGTGACTTGATCGACGCGTACCATTCCCTCGAAGTCGAGGAGGAAACACAGAAATTAATGGCTTTCCGTACTAGGAAAGGCTTATTCTGCCCAACCAGATTATTATTTGGGCACCGCAATGCCCCAAGTACCTATGCTAGGACAATGCAAGTCGCGTTGAACCATTTATTAGGACCTATTGCCCAAGTATATTTGGATGATGTCTTAATCATGGGTAAAAATAAGGCAGAACATTTTGAAAACTTAAAGAAAGTTTTTACCGCATTTAGAAAAAATAAATTGCGAGTTAAATTGACCAAATGTCATTTTCTACAAACTTCAGTTTTGTATTTAGGATTTAAAATAGGAAGAGACGGAATTTCACCAGACCCAGCAAAGATAGAATCAATGAAGAGTTTCGTCCCTCCAGCAAGTGTTAAGGAAACACAATCCTTATTAGGATTTTTCTCGTATTTTCGTTTTTTAATTAGTGACTTTGCACTAATTGCGAAACCATTATATAACTTAATAAAGAAGAGTGTTAAGTTTGAATGGAAAGAAGAACACCAAAAGGCATTTGAGCTCTTAAAGGAGAAATTGGTTGTTCAACCTCAGTTAACTTTCCCAGACTATTCCAAGCCATTTTTTATAGGTACAGATGCCTGCGACTATGGAATAGGGGGAGTTCTTTACCAAATGTCAGATGACGGCAAGGAGAAACCGTTATCTTTTGTTTCAAGAGTGTTAAGAGGCAGTGAACTCAACTATGATATTATAGAAAAAGAATGTTTAGCTGTTGTCTTCTCACTACAAAAGTTCAAGAATACAGTGTTTGGTTACCCCATCACTATATTAACTGACAATCAACCTCTTTGTTTTATATTTCGCAACAAACAACAAACGGGACGTTTAGCCCGTTGGAACTTGTTTGTAAACAGTTTTTCGCCAACTATAAAGTATAAGACGGGAAAAACAAACATACCGCCTGACTATTTGAGTAGGCACCCAGCAAAAGCACCGAATGTTTATTTCTTTAGAGGAGAAAAGAAACCGATGCTACCAAGAAAAGATTTTATTTTAACAAAAGAAACTTTTAATAGGGAACAAGAGAATTGCCCTAGATTAAAAGAATTAGTTAAGTGGGCTAAGGAAAACCCCAAGACTTATCCACACATTTTCCATAAGAAAGTGTTGTACTATGCAACTAGAAAGGAACCTTATGTAATACAAGTACCAGATAGCATGATCTACTCAGTTATAGATCAGTGCCATTCTTCACTTGGAAGTGGGCATGGAGGACAACAGAGGACTGAAAAACGAGTTCGAGAGAGATACGTTTTTCCTCATTTAAGTAAGTTAGTAAAGGAGTACTGTTCTCAGTGCGTGTCTTGTGCTAAGGTTAAAGGTCCTAGACCTCCAAAAGCTGAAATCAACAGATGGCCTCTTCCTTATACTCCGTTTTCTAGAGTACACGTGGATAGTATAGGAAAACTTCCCACATGTTCGATTTCAGGAGCCAAACACATTCTCGTTTTCAGAGATGTTTTGACTCGATACTGCGAATTAGTCGCATGTAAATCAAGAACAAGTCAAGAATTTGCTCAAGCTTTACAAGAAAGAGTGATATGTCGGCATTCTAGTCCAGAAATACTAGCTTCAGATAATGCCCCAGAGTTCACATCAGCTGCGTTCAAAGAGCTGTGTAAAGCTTGGAGGATAAAAAAAGTCAATATTCTGCCCTACAAACCAAGTCAAAATGGTGTAGTTGAAAGATTGAATGCAGATATTGAAAATTTCCTCCGTCATTTCGTAAAAGATAATCATAGAGATTGGTCCAAATACTTATCTTTTGCTCAAATAGCAATTAATACATCGTATAATCGATCAATTGGATCATCTCCACATTTTGTCCTGCATGGATATCTAAAGAGACTTCCCTACGAGATGCCTGATTATGTCTCTCCATTTACAAATAAATCGGAAAATAGAAAATTCATATCAGATGAGGTAGATGTCGTAGTGGAAAGAATGGAAGCTATCAGAGACTTAGCTAGAGAAAATCTAGAAAAAGAAACAATTAAAGCTATGGAACAGCAACACAAACATGCCAAACAAAGAGATTTGAAAGTGGGCGATTATGTTTTTGTAAATGCTGTCAAAAAACCAGAGCAAAGTTCAAAGTTGAACAAAAGATTTGAAGGCCCTTTTATTGTAAATCAAATAAAGGAGCCAAATAAGCTTATGCTTTCGTGTTTAAATTCAACGAAATTATTTCCGGTTCACCGGGATAATGTAAAGATAATTCCAGTTGAAAAGATTACGGAATCTCATTTTTCATTTGATAATGATGAGATTTGGAATCCAGATGCAATTCAAGAAACATTGGATTCCCCAAAAGATACAACAGAAAGAACAACAAGAGTGGAACCTGAAGAAGTAGATCGACAGGAAGACGATCAAGAATCTCCAACCACTTCTTCGTGGATTCCCCCTAATTTTTATGACGAACAAAACGTTATACCAGAGGATTCAACACAAGAACAGCAGAATCCTGTAGTAGAAACACAAACTTCTTGTAATCAAAGAATACCTGATACTCCTCAAGGAAGTAGATTGATTAATTCTACTCCACAAACAAGAACTCAAGTAAGAGGATATAGACCGTCTCTATCACCAATCAGACAAGAAGATTCATATATTTCAGACAGTTCTGAACACGAGGAACAGCCTGTCATTGCAGAAGTACAAGAGGATACTTTGGTAACACCACTTGCAGATGGAACTGTAGGGGAAAATGTGCCAAGTTCTGAAGCACTTCCCAAAGATGATGAGGTAACACCTCCAGAAGAAATTATGGATATATCAACATCTGAAGGCACAAGAGATGATAGAAAAGAAGATCCGTCGTACAGACCTCACCAGCAATTCAGAGGTCCGAGGGATGTGGAACGAAGAGTTACAAGAAGTCAAACAAGACAAAGAGAGCATGAATCTCTTCAATCTCTACCACCAAGAACGGAAGAAGCAACAAAGGAATCATCTGAAACAGAATTACAGAGACCGCCAGTTGTTTTGCCATTAGAGATGACTAGAAGAGGAAATAGACTTTACTATTTACCTCCTAAGAGTTAAAATCTCTTAGATTGTATAAAATTTTTGTAAATAAATCTTTTATTTTATTTTTATTGTGTTCATAACCTTTAGGTTTAAGTTTTTATATTTCTATTACAATATATTACACAAAACACATGTTTACACTTTTCTATTCTTTATCTTTTAGAATAAGTATATATATTTTTATTATGTCCGTTACGAATTCGGAAAAAATTTTTTTTTTGCCCCCAGGGGTCATTCTTTTCTTTTTGAAACTAAAAAAACCCATAAAAAAATAGAAAAATTTTATTTTCCTTTTTGTAAAATAACAACGTTTTATACTTTTATTTTATTAATAATATTTTTTATTATTATTTTTTATTTTAAAAGAAAACAAAATAAAAATCGAAAAATTTCGTTTTAATATTAGAATAATAAAAATATAATCAGCTTGTTTTTATTTTTATTTAATTTTAATTAAGTATTAGCATTCAGCTATATAATCAGTTTGCTTTTATTAATATTAAGAATTTTATTAATTTTTAATTTTAATTCAGAATTAGCCTTATGCTATAATCAGCTTTGATTGATTGATATTAATTAGCCTGATCAGCTTTTATTAATATTAATTAGAATGTTTTAACATTACTTATCTTTAGTTTATTATCCAAGATCCAATTATCAGAAACATATCAAACTTGATTCCAATTTTAAATTTTAAAAATTAACGTAAAGCTAGTATAATCATAGGTAACTTTTTAAAAAGAATTTTTGAATCCTGACAATTAATTATTTAATTAATTAATTATTTTCATTTTACTTTAGTAAAAAGGCGACCTCATTTATTAAATCGAAGTAATAATCATTTCAGACTGTAATGAAAATGTTACGTCCAGTTTTTGCATTACTTCTTTTACCTGCAGTCTTATCCATCTCCACTAACATTAATGAAGAGACAAGAGTACTGCCAGGTATCATTTTGTATCACTCCGGTGAAGTAAATTTTATAGAAGGATATCTTGACTTGATTGTATCTTTAGAATGCCCATCAGAAATTAAAACCACTATTTATAGAACCACTAAAATGATAGATACTTTAAAAGATAAATTTTTGCCTGCGTTTAACGATAATTTTATTAATATTTCTATAAATCAACGAGCGCACAAATGGGAATTTCAACTCATTAAAATTAGAACTAAAGTAATATCCCTTAAATTAGCTGAAATTAAAAGCTTACCATGGGTCCACTCTCAAACTAGATATAAAAGAGCGGCTTTCGAATTGGGAGGAGATATTCTTAATATTTTATTTGGTACCGCTACTGATAAACAAATTAAATTTTTAAGAAAAAAGATAAATATATTAGGAAACTTTGCGAGTACTTCAAATTTATTAGTTAATGAGCTCAAAGAACAGTTAAAGTCAAATACCCGAACATTAGGAGAATTTCAAATTAACTTACAAAAACTAATTGAATTTCAAAACAGATCACTTGCAACCCACAACATACTTAATCAGTTGGGAAGCATAAAGTCATTACTTACATTAGTTGAACATTCAGTTAACAGTATTACAATGATACATCAATTAGTTATCACTTCATTACAATTAGCCAAAACCAAGATAACTAATGATCAACTTTATTCACCAATCTTTTTGTTACCATACATACTAGAAATGACAAAAACAACAAAACTACATCCGATCATACCATTAGAAGCAACAACATACCATTCATTTTTGACATACTCATGGACTATTAAATCAACCACTAATCCATTTGAATTAATCACACTAATTCCATTCATTTCAAATGAGAAATTTATTTCATATAAGTTAATTCCATTCCCAACATTCATTCCATTTAATGAAACTTCTGTTCGAATAATGTATAATACACCGAATAATTATCTTTTCGTTAATTATGGTCAGAGAAAATATACTTATTTGCGAAATTCAATTCACGACTATTGTCGCAACATAGGGAAAACAGCGGTTTGCCCTCAATCACAACCTTTTACATCCATTGATGACAAAACATGCTTGCTCTCGCTTTTGCTTAACTATACTACTAATTTCTCATCATGTCCTATAACTATCTTTAAATCTAAAGAACCTTTCACAGTAACCCTAGGACATTTTACTATTATATCTTTTGCAGAAAAAATTAGAGCTTCCATTTCCTGCGAAAGACCCCATTCTGTACAGCATATAAATAATTTTATTTTCAATATTCCTCATGGTTGTACTTTTACCTCTGCTAATTATCAATTTAAAAATCCCATTCATTTAGAGAAGAATATTTCATTAACTTCATTAATTGCTCAATCCGATAAAGTTTTGTTTAATTTTTTAACTCATGTTGCTTTGCCAAATATCTCTGCAGCAATATTTCCAAAGTTTCAAATAATGAAAGAAGTTCAGTGGAATAAGAGACTAGACAGTATTAATAATACCATCCACCCATTAACTCCATATCTTTCTCAAGTTAAACTAATTCCATATATCGGTGGAGGAACTACTAGTGTTATTTTATTCATTTTCATCATAGTGATTATTTATTTGACCTGGTCTTATAGAAAAGCATTGTGTAGAAAATGTTTGAAAGAATTAAATCAAGAAACCCAAGATATTCCATTGAATAATATACCCATGTCAACCCTTCCATAGAGGTAACCCCAATTCAAAATACCCCACAAAATCAAAATAAAATTGAACCCTTGGCACAACCTCCTATAAAAATTAAACAATCATTAATACCCAAACCTCCTATGCCACCACCTATTCCATATAGGCAATCTACTTCTCAAGAAGTGGAAGTATATTCTAACATTGCTAACTTGGACTAATATCCTTTCTATATGACTAATACCCTTTCTGCGTTTGTTTTTGAATTATAAGTTTATAGTACTAATGGAATTAAAATCCTTTGAATTTTAATTTTCTGAGGCAGAGTCCTTATTGTAAAATTTAGATTTCCCAATAAATAAAAATCAATAATTCTTTATTGCTTTGAAGATAAAATAATATTTCAAAAACAAACTCTGTTTCGAAATTAATATCTCAAAACATTAGCTCTCTTGCAACATTTTTTGTTTAACTAACTTTCCTCTTAATATCTTTTTTATGGCCTGAATCATCAGTTTGTTGAGCTTTTTGGTCGTAAAGTTGGCGCCAAAGATGTTGAAATCCGTCTGTGACTCAGTTCTCAATTTGGAAATATCTATTCCTAAAAAATCAATCTAGGAATCAATCTAGGAATCAATCTAGGAATCAATCTAGGAATCAATCTAGATTTATAAGAAATCCATTTGAGGCTTCACTTCAGGAAAAGGGATAGAGAGAATGATGGGGAATAAGAGAGAGAAACTTGAGGGTTTAGAGAGATTTAGAGTAGGGGTTAGAGAGAGAGACATGGGGGAAGCGATTCTTTAAAAAGGGTTGGAACATCGAAAAAGTCGTTTGTTTGGGCCTGAGATCTGCTAAGTAAAAAGCTAATGAAATAGCTCCTTTAGTAGTTCATATAGGCGCGAAAATTATATTAAGATAGGAGTTTTAATAAAAGAAGTGAAACATGATATAGTATATTATTTTGACTATATTATATATTATATATATATATATATTATATAATGTACAAAATTATATACTGTCTTTCTTTCCATTTTTTAATTATAATATGTAAAGACAAAGACAGGTTAATGAGACGAACAAAAGACGTTCTCACTTTCTCTTAAAAAACATTCCACATCGCCGTGCAAAGGTAATGAGTGAATTATTTTAAATAATAATAATAATAATAATAATAATAATAATAATAATAATAATAATAATAATAATAATAATAATAATAATTCTGTAAAAATATTTAAAGGCCTGTTTTACTTTGGTAATATTTTATTGTTTAAAGATAAGCATAGTGTGACATATCTCATGAAAATATATTTGTTAATTATCTTTGAAATATTTATATATTGTAATTAATTATTATATTGCAATTAATACTTTTATTATTTTTAATAAAAATATGAATTGTAGTATTGGAGAATTTTGATGTGTTTGTTTTAAAATGATTTTTTATGTATTCATGAAATAATTGGAACAATTATACTAATTAAAATTTACTTAATTATTTAATATTTAGTAAACTCATTATTGTAAAGAACATTTAATTTATAATGTGTTTTCCATTATTCTTTATTTAGGTTTTTATAGACTGTTTTTGGAATTTTTGAAGAATTTTAGGATGTAGAAATAAAAATTATCAGGAATTGCCGCGTTTAATCAACCTCCATCTGGTGTCAGACGTAAAGAGTCCATATATCACCAGATATATATATATATATATATATATATATATATATATATATATATATATATATATATATATATTTAATTGATTAATAATTTGATAAAGTTCAAAATAAATTATCTTGAAAATTTTTAAATTGTCATGGGCTGGCCGCATGGGAAAGCTTGAAGTGAGTGAGTCTACGCAAAGATGGCCGCTCAATCTAGATTTCTTTAATTAAATAGAATTAAGGAAGATCTGAAATAAAAAATAATCAATATGGCAGACTTCGAAATATTATCTTTAAAATATCATAAAGATCGAATAAAAATTATTTTCAGATTGTATAAAAAAGAATCGGCCAAAGAATCGGTACAATTTTGTCGATTCCGATTCCGATTCCTGAAAAACAACCAATTCCTCCGATTCCTATGCCGATTCCGATTAATCGTCCCATCACTTATTATGTTATTATTATTATTATTATTATTATTATTATTATTATTATTATTATTATTATTATTATTATTATTATTATTATTATTATTATTATTATTATTATTATTATTATTATTATTATTATTATTATTATTATTATTTAGTAGGGGTAATATATTGTATTTGATATTGAATATTTTATTACTTTATTTCTCTATATTTTGTTTGCAAATGCTCAAAAATTTATAAAGCAAAAAGTTTAAAATAAAATATTTCATAAGCAAGGTATTAAAAAGTAAGCTGTAAAATAATAATAATAATAATAATAATATAATAATAATATAATAATAATAATAATAATAATAATAATAATAATAATAATAATAATAATAATAATAATAATAATAATAATAATAATAATAATAAATAAAATAATAATAATAATAATTATTAATTAATAAATAATAATTAATAATAAATAATAAATTAATAAAGTAATAATAATAATCGAACAAAAATAATAATATTGAGAATGCAAAGGAAAATGAAATTTTATAATAATAATAATAATAAAATTATAATAATAATAATTAATAATAATAATAAAATAATAAATAATAATATAATAATATAATAATAATAATAATAATAATAATAATATAATAATATAATAATAATAATAATAATAATAATAAATAATAATAATAATTGATGGATCCTTTCTATTATTATTATTATTATTATTATTATTATTATTTTATGGGTTTAAGAGCACGATGCCCGTGTCATCGACCGGTTTCTTTCAATTAATGGATGCTTTCTAATTTTGCGGAAAACACTCTTCAATTTGCTCAAAATACTGTTCAATCGATGATGTTCGTTTATAATTTAAATGATCTGTGATTTTTTTCCCCTTGGGGACTATAAGGGGTATTTAATAATGGCGGTTGATATTCCCAAGGTTTTTGACGGGGGGGGGGGGGGTTGATCATTTTCGAAGTTTCGCTCTAATTTACACTATCACTTCCTTCACAGTGTTTAGTTTTCTTCAGAATTGTTAGCTTGGACAATAGTTCATGAGGAAAAACTTCGTCCTTTTATTGTCAAGGGACGTCAACAGTGGCGTTGCTCATGTTCTGTTTTACTTTTTTCACTATTTTCTTAATGATCTTCTTAGTAGTTTCTGAAACTCCATCCATTTGCATGCCAGTGACTCGAACCAATATACTTCTACTCATTTTAATCCCAATCTTTTGGATTTAATTCTATGCAAAGTCTACATCTACGGATCTTCCTTTCATAAATGCCTTCCAACATTCGTATCTCCTTCGGCAACTCATCAGACTGTCTTGTAAACTATATAAAAGTTCTTGGTGGCACAATCGGTAGAGCAAATGACGTGAGCCAAAGGGTCAGGGTTCGATACACCGTCCTAATCCTAGGTAACAACTGCCTAGAGTAGTTCCCATCCTCGAAATAGGCAATGCCCATGAGGTGAAAACTTTAAATAAAGAACATTATACACTGAACTGTCACTAAAAACTCCCCATCACAATGTTTGAAACAGCATCATCAAGGAAGCTGACACAAATCTGTCCACATTGCAGAACTTGTTCTTTAAGTTACTATAACAAAACAAGATACTGGTTTCACATTTAGCAATACAAGGTACTGGTTTTACATTTACCAATACAAAGTACTGGTTTCACATTTGACGTTTCACCTCCAAGACGATCAGGGATACAGGTAGGAAGTCGCCCAATCTGTTCAAGGTTATTTTGAATAGGGAAGTGAAAGGCGAGCTCACCAGCTGTATCTTGTAAACCTGAGGAAACCCATTGGTTTTGGTAAATATTGAAATCACCCAAGAATGATGACTTCAAAAAACAAAAAACAAAACAAAAAAGAAGAGGATCGAATGTGTTTTATTTTGAAGTATTGATAATTATAATCGAAGAATTTAAGACCCTCAGTAATGTTAAAAGATAAATAATCATAATATAAGAATTTCATCGTATATTGGTAAAAAACACTAAGGTTTAAAGTGAAAAATTAATAATATAAGATCAGACAACGTCACTGCTTAAATACGCCCAACAACTAACATTGGATAAGAAAATATTTTGTAAAAACACCAAATCTTCAGTAAAAGAACAAGAGATAAGGTCTAAAGGAAGAGGGGTGCAGCCGTTCTCTTAGGATGAAGGATATACACCTTGGTTATTCCCTACTACCACCATTTGCCTGGTCCTGACCTCTCTCTCCAAATTCAACCACTCCGTTGCCTTGTAAAAGGTATCATTCTTGTCTAATTCTGCAGTTCACGGGGGGATTTACTTCAGTGTTTACTGGCGGCTCTAAAACAGAGGACGGTGTGGGTGCGTCTGCTATCTTTCCTGACCACAACCTCTCCCATACTCTACACCCTCATGCTTCAATTTTTACGGCAAAATTAATAATGATTGCTCTTTCTTGAACTTTATTCTTTAACCAAGACCAATCCGTTGTACAACAATTTCTCAGACTGCTCCACTCTCGCAAGAAACAAATTATATTCTGTTGCGCATCCTTTCATGTAGGGGTGACTGGCAACGAAATCACAAACAGAGAGGTGAGAATAACCTTGTCCTCTTTCCGTAGCTTTCTAGGTATCTTCCGATGCTATTCGACAAGGTCGCCTTCCAACAACTGATTATTATCCTGCTCTCCTACAAAGCTTCCGGTCTTACTAGCAGAACTGCTGGGCGAGTGGCACGCCAGGATCGAAACATTGGTGAGTTGCCTTCCTCTCACCGACGAAATGGCTTGCACTAGGTATTTCTTGCACACCTCCGCATTGGCCTCACCAAAATCACTCACAGCCACTACATGCCACGAAGAGATCCTCCCCATCCTGCAAATTTTCCGTCGGTACACCTCGCAATCTGTTCCCCACATCTTCATTGACTGTTTTCAACTGGATTCCATTCGAAATCGTAGTTTTCCAGAACTATGGTTGCTCCATAACACCTTTTAAAAGGCTATCCCACATGTTGTTCGAATCGTCCCACTTCAACATAACTTTGTTTTCTCTTACCTTCAAGAACTCAATATTGTGCACGAATCTTTTTTTTTTTTTATATATATATATTTATTTATTTTTTATCATTTTTAGAACGTATTCTTTTGACAAAAATGGAATGTTGTAGTTTTTATATACTTATAAAATAATATGACCTAATATTATGATATTAAATGTTCCATATTTGTTGTGTTTATTAAATAATAACCTTGGCACGGCGGAATTCATAACATTCATCTTCTTCACTCAACTATAAAGGGTTATATTTAGCTTAAAAACAATATATAATATATATTATATATATATAATATATATATAATATAATATATAATATATATATAATATATATATATATATATATATATAGTATAATATTATAATATATTATAAGAGCTTCCTGTAGTAATTATATAATTAATAATTATATAATAATTGCAATAATTATTTCAAAATTTATAATATATTTTATTATTATTATATATTATATTATTATATTATTATTATTATTAGATCATGATCTATTTATTATTATTATTATTAGATTATATTATTATTATTATATATATATTAGGACATTCTTTATCATAGATTGACCTCAAAGTAATAAAGGTTGCAAATTTAAGAGTTATTTATTATTATATATATGATATTATATTATTATTTATTATATTATTATTATATTATATTATATATATGATTATTATTAGAATTATTATTATTATATTATATTATTATATTATTTATTATATTATTATTATTATTATACTTTGATCAGAATTTTTATCCAAGGAAAATCAAAAAATCTCATTGAAATATGTATTGAAAATAAGTTAAAGAGAATAATAATAAAATAATAGATATATATAATAATAATAATAATAAAATAATTAAATAAATAAAATAATAATATTAAAAAAATAATAATAATAATAATAATAATAATAATAATAATAATAATAATAGTAATAATAATAATAATAATAATAATAATAAATAATTAATTCTAATTCTAATTCTAATTATAAAAATAAATATAAATAATAATAATAATAATAATAATAATAATAATAATAATAATAATAATAATAATAATAATAATAATAATAATAATAATAATAATAATAATAATAATAATAATAAAAATAATAATAATAATAATAATAAAATAAAATAATAATAATAATAATAATAATAATACATTACTATTTCTTTTATCTATTTTAAAACAATAATATAAAAGAAAAAAAACAAAAAAAAAAAGATAATTCCTAATAGAAACGATACGAAATATTTTATTTACAAATAAAAAAGAAACGAACTAATATTAATTAAAACATTTTACAATAAGTAGCTAAATTCTTTGATATCTTAAAAAACTTTAATAAGTACTAATTTTTTCCCTACTTAAACTTTAAAATGCAAGCAGAACACATTCATATGCTTCTATTTACTTTGAAATCATCATCACCATCTTGGATGATTTCAATGTTCACTGCTGCAATTTCCGGCCCTCTAAAATCTGAGATCCATCAAATTTCCGGTCCTCTAACCGTTAGAGTCTAACGGTTAGAGGACCGGAAATTTAATCGAACTCAGAGGTTAAAGGGCCGGAAATTTAATCGAATTCAGAGTTTAGAGGCCGGAAATTTTTACAATTCCAGAGTTAGAGACCGAAATTAATCGAACTCAGAGTTTAGAGTGCCGGAAATTTAATCGAACTCAGAGGTTAGAGGACCGGAAATTTAATCGAACACAAAAGTTAGAGGGCCAGAAATTTAATCGAATTCAGAGTTTAGAGGGCCGGAAATTTAATCGAATTCAGAGTTTAGAGGGCCGGAAATTTAATCGAATTCAGAGGTTAGAGGACCAGAAATTTAATCGAACTCAGAAGTTAGAGGACCGGAAATTTAATCGAATTCAGAGGTTAGACTCTAACCTCTGAATTCGATTAAATTTCCGGCCCTCTAAACTCTGAATTCGATTAAATTTCCGGCCCTCTAACCTTTGTGTTCGATTAAATTTCCGGTCCTCTAACCTCTGAGTTTGATTAAATTTCCGACCCTCTAAACTCTGACGTCGATTAATATTTCTGGTCCTCTACTCTGGGATTGATTAAATCCGCCTCTAACCTACTGAACTCGATAATAGTTCACAGCCTTCAACCTTGATGTTCGATGTAATTCCGCGCTCTAACCTCGCAGTGTAAACCTTCCCGCCCCTACAGAACAACCAAAAGAAAACGTATTGGGGCCGATGGACAGTCAGAGTAAAGAGTAGAGTAGAGAGAAAGTGAAGAAATGTAATATACTGCAGTATAATGAAAATTACTGTGAAATGATCAAGAACGAGGCGAGATGGTGTTGGATGGATTTGGAAGCTGTGTACAAAGCTCATAGGAGGTATAGGGATTGGAGGAGAGCAGCAATTGTACCCTTATATAAGGTTAAAGGGGGAATGAGATAATTGAACTGTAGAAAGGAAACTAATCGAAGAATTTATGTAGTTTAAGGTATTTGTCGTTCAAAGATACGCGAGTGATTAAAAAGACTCGAGAATGGAAAATTAGGAACAAAATGGAGAAAAGCAGAAGAAAAATCTATGTAGGTTTTATGGACATGGCAACCATGCTTATGCCAGATTAAACAGGAAAGGCTCTTGTGGCATGGTTTAGTATATAGCGTATAGTGCTTCTGAATGAATCAAAATATGGTATGACGATAGTGAAGCGTGTATAAAAACAAATGGAGGAAATATCTGTTAAATATAATACGTTGTGGCAGTGCGGTTAAGTTCCTTGTATATTTATATGTATATGTAAGAATTAGAGTGGTTTGGCAGGGAAGTATTAGGAATATGAAAATGGAAGAGAGTGGAGGCCCTTACTTATGGCATGCGGTTATGTATTTTAAATGTAGTAGGTAAGTTATGGTATGACAAGAGGAGAGTCCCGGTGTGGAGTCATGTTAATGGAAGCAACAGGAACAAGTTATGAGTTTATAATAATTTAGGATATGTGTTGATGAATTAATGAAGAGAATAAAAAGAGAGTACATGAGATGGTTGTTCATTAGGAAAGATTGATATAGTCGGTAGTTAAACGGTATGCATAGTGTGAGAGTGCTTAGACATTGACAGTCGGGAGACGAAAAAAAGTGATGGAGTCAGTTTAAAAGGAATGCCTGAAGTGAGAGTGACATGTGAGTTGCAGAGGCGAGAAGAAAGGTGGCATAACAGAGGAATGCGGGTTTGGAGAGGATGTTGGGGCTGGTCAGATTAGTCATCCCCCACATTGACGAAGATATGGACATTGAGTCCTTACATCTCGTGAAACCTTCGAGGTGCACTTTCTGGAGTAGATTTGTTCTCATTAAGGGTTATAAAGGGGACTAGAGAGGATGCTTTCTTTTCGACTTCTCAAGTTCTTCTATTACTTTTCTGTATCCGGTGTTCTAACAACCGCCACCCCCAATTGGAGTAGGCAGGAAATGACGATGATATATGATTATAATATATATATATATTATATATATATATATATATATATAATATATATATAGATATTTATATATATATAAATATATATATATATATAATAATATTATATATATAGGATATATATATAGTATTGAAAAGGGTAGTTTATATCATACAGCAAACTAAATTCTTTCAATATAATTTCTATATAATTGTTTTATAATTTTATAATTAATATAACAATTATTCATTCCTGTACTTAATATAGATTCTCGATTTTCCAAATGTTTATTCGTCAACAAATTTGCAAAGTATTTTATATTATTTTACTTCAGATATTTTTGGCAATATTGGTTTCGCCTGGCTTGAAGAATGACCGACGGATATTTAATAGTTCTAAGGACATTTGACCGAAAGATATATGACTGAAAGGCATAATATATATATCATATATATATTATATATATATATAATATATATATATAACTATATAATATATATATATAATATAAATATATATATATAATATTTAACTAATATATATATATATATTATAATATCATATATATATATTATATATCAATAGTATATATAGATATATATAATATATAATAATAATATATATATATATATAATATAATATATATTATATTTATATATATATATAATATATATAATATAATATAGATATACTATAATATAATATATATAAATATATTATTTATATATATATAATAATATATACGTATAGTATATATATATAGAAGTATACATATAATATATTAATAGTATATATATATATATAAATATATATAATATATAAGTATATAAATATATATATATATTATATATATATATAATATATATATATATTATATATATAGTATATATAGGCATGAAATAGGAGAAGGTACCCCAAATAGATTCTAAAGAAAATTTTTATGTGTGACCAATTGGTTCGTTCAGCGAGCTATCCTTCGATTAAAAAATATGCGTTAACCAGATTTCGTAGTTTAGTTATTATGTTAGTAGGTTAGGTTTAATTATGAAATCTTTAACGAATAACATTTCGAAAGAACAATAGCATGGTCCTTGAATTTATTTTTTGCCATTTCTTAAAAAATAAAGAAAAGTTTTATTTCTCATAATTCCTTTATAAAATATCGTCAAATTAAAAAACGCCAAAAGATTAGTAAAAAAGAATACGGTAAAAACATTTTTACATTTTTAACGGAACTATCCTTCTATGTTTTACAATGTTAACGGAAGTTATTCTTCTGTTATGACATTTAACGAAGGCTATCTCTAGCTTACATTTAACGAAGCTCTAGTTTCACATTAACAAATCTATTCTTCGTAGTTTTACATTTTAACGAAGCTATTTCTTCTAGTGTTTACATTTTAACGGATCATATCTCTTCCAGTGTTACATGTTTAACGGAAGCTATGCTTCAAATTTTCGTCGGCTGTGAGTGAGTGCGTTCAAGTATCGTCACATTAAAACCACTAAATTGGGGGAAAAAAAAAAGCCGTACAATTCAAAGACCGACATTGTTATAGCCACTGCGTTTAAAAATTGTGGAACTACTTTTCCAGAGAGAATGAAAATGGGGAAAAAAGAATGTGGAGGAGTATCCCAGACTTTAGCAGAGTGGAGTACATGTATGAATGAGCACTAAAATATGAGCGTGTTGTCCAAATTTTTTAATTATTATTTGTATTTTTTCTTTCTTAGCAGCGAACCCCGTACAACGAAACAAGGCACTCATCCGTACCCTCCAAGGAGACAAAAATACCTCCTTCACCTATCACTTAGCGTCACCTTAACCAACGAAGGCATAATCCCGTCCCCAGGAGACAAATAATACTCCTTCAGGGCCATCACAGTCCCAAGAGAAGGAAACACACCTTAAACGAGAGCTTGGTAATGCTCTTCCCCGTGCTGACCAAAGTTCTAGGGTTAAAAAAAGCTAGTTTACCCCCCAATAAAATAGAATGGTGAAGCAGAATTTTCGATCTACTCCAGTTTACCTCCTCTTGAGGAGGAATCTCGGTGACTCGTCCGTTTAACAATGTCTCATCTTTCCTTTGTCCCAAATCTCGACCCCAGACCCCCAGACCCCCCATGACTGTAACCGCTATCGCAATCTTATACTACACAATTGGCAATCGGAACACACTTCCCTTATCTATTTATCCATTTCCGACTTGCACACTTTCAAACCTTATGTACCAGATTAATGTTGATCTCTTATCGCAAACGTATAATTCAATCATGTTTACATCTAATCTCAATCGCTAATCGATCATGTACCTCTATATGCAACTGAAATCAATCATGCTAAACCTTAATCGCAATCGATTAACATTCATGTGACCTTCTAATCGCAATCAAATTAATCGATCAGTGTTGACCGCTATAATCGCCAATCAGCTAATATTGACCTCTAAATCGCAATCGAAGATTAATCGATCATGGACCTCTATGATCCCAATCATAATATCGATTCATGTTACCTCTACGCTCCTAATCGATAACTTCGATCATGTTAGACTCGATCGCACCACATCGACTAATTAATCATATTCCCCAACTCAGGGCACCACTGATAGACCAGTGGCCTACCCACCAGAAATAGAACAAAAGACACGTCTTGTAGTCGTGCGATCATTAAACAATAGACTAAACGAAATAATCATAAATTAATTAGGAAGTAAAGCCAATTTACAACGAACGTTACACATATATCGCGATTAGAAAATAATCTTAATTGGAAAAACGAGTGAAAAGAAACTCGCAAAAATTTCCGTAAAAAAGTTCTTCATGATAGTAGCTAATATTGCTAACACTGCCATGAATAACGATCATTTGTCTACGGTAAGGACGCATCCACCCGTTACCACCCTGGCCCTGAGGCTGGAAAAAAATTAATATTAAAAATAATAAATCTGAAACTATTAAAACTCTTACTCCCTCTTACCGGAAAAACTCATAAATTTTTAATTCTAAATATGGATAAATATCAAATTTATATGGGCAACCCCCATAACTTTTCAGTCAGGAATAAACTTACTATATATTTAATCTTACGATCATTTCTTATCATGACCAGCTATTACTTCGAACAATTTCGTGTAATTTCACTGAAAAATACGACGCGGTCGAAGTTCTATATCATTTGTAGAATATGAAATTTAGGCCGACTATTATAACGCTCACAAGAGTCAACACAATCCTCCAGAGACTTCTTTTAATCTCTCTTATTCAAATCATTTAAGAATTCTAAAGTTTCAAAAAAATCAGCTTGCTTCACTTATTAAGATTTCGATTCAATCGGGGACATAAAACAAACACTTATAATGTATGCCTTCGTATAACTCATTGCTGTAATAATATGCCAGTACCCGTTTTTATATCATGAATTCACAAATCTGACATCAATTGTTAAATTATCCCCTCAAAAATCATGATAAAAATGAATAATAACAATCACCATTGTGATAAGTCACCACTGGCAAAGATTAATAAACTTTCTATATCGAGTAATAATCAACGTGATGGTGTGTGCTGTGTGTGATCACAATCATATGTTGGTGGCGCCTTTGATGTCATTGCATGACCTGTGTGTGATGTATAGGTGTCGGATAGGTGTTCAAGGGTCCTGTGGATTGGCGTGCTGTGTGTGCACACATTGTGGATAGTTGGACAGATATCTTACGTCACATTGTGGATGTGTTGCGTGTAATAGTTACTATAATAATATAAAAATAAATTCAGTACTAAAGAATAAAGTGTTTTCCTCCAATATTCATTACAATAACGACTATACCGTAAACAGACAACTCAAGTTATGGCGCCCATTCAACAAGCATTCCTGGTGTATACAGTACACTCACCTCTATCGCTAAATTGTGGAATAGTCTAACGTTTAGTTAAGCAAAGATATCAGTAGTGACTTTAGAGAGAAATGAAGAGGTGGACTGCCCCATAGCCACAACGTATACTAAATCTAATATTAAACACAGACATTGACCAAATTCTTATTGCCAATCAACGTATTTATTAATAAATTTGCACTTCCTGACTTAGCCCATCGCAAAGTGACAGCACAACATTCCTGTAATCACGAAATCCGATTTTGTTTTTACTAACCCATCTATTCCGACAATTCACTCCATCCACCACCTCGAAGTCACACTGGCATTAGAGTACACAATGCTTAATTCTACCTTTCCTTCCCTGGGACTGGGACTTTTCCCCTCAAACGTCCATCAGAGTTCCTTAAACACTTTCTTCAATGTCGTAATTCCGCGCGAAAAGCGACATTTTTGGTAAGTGTTTATTCAGGCCTACCTAAATTAATATGCGAGGTCTAGCTGGTGTGGATTGATCCGCATACTCTCGGTCTCGCAGTCACCAGCTCATCCTCGGAAGACCCACTTATCTGAGCAGGCATATATGACGCCGGCAGGCGCCGAGAACGACAACTAAGCCGCCCGAGTAGCGAGGTATACGCCCGTAAGACCACTCATCGCAGTGTTGTTTTCCCAGTAATGATCAGAGGGTAAGAACTCAAATGCCTAACCACAAGTGATATACTGTGTTCTTTACAAAACATTACTTCTAATTAAATAGTTACGTTCTCATAAATATTTTGTCGGGAAGATTCGGGATGGAAGGGATCAATGATAAACGTCCAAAACAGACACATCATGCTATCCTTAGACTCATGCTTCACACTATTCCCAGATTTCTCTCTAGGCACATAAAATCATTCTCACAACCATCTACAAGTAAAGAAAACCCTAGCGTTATCTCTTAAATATATAGCTAGTAGAACCACAAACAAGGTGTGTAACTGAAGTGAGTGGCCGAAGGGTTTGGGGGAACCGCAGTGAAAAATTTTTTTTCCGTTTAGCGGAGCTGTTCAAAAAAATTCGGAACCTTATAACTTATAACGACACCTCTAGATATCATAAAACTAACTAAAATGTTTGAAAAAATTATGAAGTCTCACAAAATATTAGCAATAGAAAAAATATGATGAGTCCAATTAATATTAAGAGAAAAACATATTGAAGAGCAAATGAATGCACGACGATTACATTCTTCAAGGGGGAGGTTCAGCCCCGCTCACGTCCCGACCTGTGAGCGTAGTTAAAAATTTAAAAAAAAAAAAATCTGCATCCAACTACATAAAAACAAGTAAAGTTGAAAATATGAGACTTTGTAACGATTCAGCCATACCCGTTTTTTTTTCTTCTTTAAGAACATTTAAAATAACTTAACTAAAATTTGAACCAGTGTGCAGAATGTTAGAAACATTGAGGAAACAATATGCTATAAATATAAATTTAGACTATTAGAACCTTCATTAATTGATTCATCACTTCTTTTTTGTGATATCTTAAAGATTTATTCATTTAAAACATTTATGAAAGTGGTCATGAAAATCGAAGAGGCTTTCGTTATTTATGAGGGAGTCCAAAACTTACATACATTAAGAAAGACGAAGTTCATAATTTCTAATAATATGGGGAGCCGAGTCGGAGTCGGATGTCGTGGCAGGTGTTCTGTATCGTTTTGGCGGTCGGGCGTATCGTATCGGGTCCGCAGGTCAGTGGGTCAGGTCGTGTCGGGGCGGTGGTCGGGGTATTCGTGTCTAGCGGCGGGTCGTCGTTGGCGTCGGAGACAGGTTTGAATGGAGCTGAAATAGATTACCAACTCAGACTCTAACATCAAAACTTTTTTAACATTCATGTATATTAATTATATTTGAAAGTATTTAAATTCTATGCAAAATATAATCCTATCTTCACAACATCACTCTTACATCTATGGTTGCATACCATTTAGTGCGTTGAGCGTGTCCCATTTTCGTCCGGGTGCGTGCGTTCGCCACACATACCAGTGTGCCGGTGTGGGCAATTATTAAAATATATGAGGCTGTGTTGGCGTGCGTGGTACGGGCAGCAAAAAAACATACTTTGTACGGTGCTGGTGCGTACTTAATCTCCTTTGTGTAAGTCTCAGATGGGGGCGCGTTGCGCAAATATCCGGTGCCGCCTAACCCCTAATCATCACTACCCAGAACACCTGTTAAATTTCCCTGGTATCAATAACCCCTCCTTATTTTCCCTATCCCCCTCCCCCCACAGTCCCTAACCACATCTCCTACTTCTTCCCCCCCCTATCCCCCCATGTTCAGGGGTGGAAAGACCGTAATCATTAGTTTTTTTAACCTTTTTATTTTCAAGCCTAAAAACCTGTAATGCGCTTCCCTTCACTTTACAGAGTATTAATACTTTATAATAATAATAATAATAATAATAAGTAATAGATAATATAATAAAATAATTAATAATAATAATAAAAATAATAATAATTACAGTAAGTCAATAAATAATTAATAAATATTATATAATAATAACCATAAAAATAATAATAATAGATAAGATAATAATAATAATAATAAAATAATAAAAATAATAAAAATAATAATAATAATATAATAATAATAATTTTATAAAAATATAATAATAAATAATAAATTAATAATAATAATAATAATAAATAATATTAATATATAATAATAATAATAATTAATAGATAATAATATATAATAATTTTAATAAAAATAATGAATTTTAAATAATATAATAATAATAATAATAATAATAATAAATAATAAAAAATAATAATAATAAATAATTAATTATAATAATAAAATAATTTTAATAATAATAATAATTTAATAATAATTAATAATAATAATAATATAATATAATAATAATAATAATAAATAATAATAATAATAATAATAAATAATAATATAAAAAATAATTAATATAATAATTTAATAATAATAATTTTAATAAAATAATAATAATAAAATAATAATAATAATATACTAAATATATATAATAATAATAATAATAATAATTTAACTAATTAAGATAATAATAAAATAATAATACATATATTAATAAAATAATAATAAATAATGTCTAAAGAAAAAACATAATTTATTCCTTGAAAAACTGATAGTAAAAATATATTAACCACGTTAAAAAAAAAATAGATATTAGATAGACGAGAGTAAATATTTTATGAGGTGAAGGCCACTCCTCCCGCAAAAAAATAAAAGGAGTATAAATCCACCAGGTCTGAAGAACTGGTGTGAATCGTTCTGGTTTTCTATGCCTCCAGATCACCTAATTAGCTCCGCCCCGCTCCGCTCACGCCTCTGTCTTCGACCGATTTAAAAAAATTAATAATTGAAATGGGTGTCTTACTCACCCTGAAACATTCATCCAGATTATTCTCGAAAAGCCGGAAGATATTTAAAGATATTTTAAAAATAATATAAAGTTAAAAACTAAAATTAATATAAAAGATTATATTTAAAATTAAATTTATTATTAATATTAGTACAAAAATTTTAAGACTGACATCACCTCACTGCATAAAATGCTCTACCATAGGTCCAGCTTCCTATACAAATTATGTAATCTCCATAGCTTCGGGTGCCCCGCCCTGATTCACTAAATGTTACTAAATAATTATTATTATTATATATATAGTATAATAATAATAAAATACATTTAAACCCTAAATTATTGATTTTCTTATAAAGAAAAACTGAATAACGTCTACGAGCGCAGATTGTTAATTATTTTCACAGAAAAGTCTTTATTATTTTCGTTTGGTATAAAATAATAAAATATATAAGTGCTTGCATTCAATATTAAACCCATTTTCCTTTTTCAATATATTAATAAATTTAAGTCATAATTATATATATATTATATAATATATATATATATAAATATATATTATATATATATAATATATAAATATAGTATTAATATATAATATATAGTATAATAATATATATAATAATTATAATATATATATATATATATATATAATATATATATACTAGTATATATAATAAGTTTCCCACTTACTTAAATGCCGAGTAATGACTAGTTATAAAATTTAAGTACATGAGCATCCTCATTCCAAAGATCATTCTGAAAGGCAAAAATAAAAAGATAATAATAATAAAAAAATAAAATTACAAAAATAATAAAATAATAAATAATAAATAATTAATATAATAAACATAATAATAATATATAATAATAATAATAATAATAGAAAGATAATAATATATAATAAACATAAAATAAATAATAAATAATAATAATTAATAATAAAATAATAAGATAATAATAATAATAATAATAATAATAATAAGTAATAACTTAATAATATAATACATATATAATAATTAACAGTCAGGAAAAAAAAAGTAATACTTAATTCTCTCCAAATAACTTATATAATAATTACAATTAAGGACTGTCTGGGATAAACTTTTAATAGTTTTGACCAAAGCTCGAGCATTTCTTAAGTTTCGTAAGCACAAATGCCAAAAAACGAAAGCGAAGCGTATATTTCGGTGCACACAGCAATATCTAAAATCCAAGCTCACAAACTAAACACTTGTATCTATAAACCATGATATGCTTCTTTATACTAATGCTACAGTATAAAATACATTCGAAATTCTATACAATCCAGTTCGCATTGCTCTAATATAGAGGGTAGTCAGAAAACATACTAATTTCCTAGACATGGCATTTCAGAACTTTCGACTTCGTTCATCTACACTTTCGGACAGCCCAAATTTCGACAGGAAAATGTCACACTGACATCGAAAAAAAAAAAATTCCTACAGCGCCCCCAGGCTAAGCTTAATTAAGTTAAGTTTAGTAAGTTAAGTAAGTTAAGTTTAATAGTAAGTTTAAGTTAAATAATGTAAGTTAAGTTGTTAGGTTAGGTTAGGTTAGGTAAGTTAGCCGGTTATGGTATTTTAGGTTGTTAGGTGTAGCTAGTTATGTTAGGTCAGGTAGGTTATTAGGTTATGTGTTAGTTAGGTTAGTTTAGTTAGGTTAGGTTGGATTCGTTAGAAAACTCTAAATAACCAGATTTGTTTTTAGAAATGTCGACCATGAACTATCGATCTTTCCCTTTCACCCATTTGGACTAGCTTTATATTTATATTGGAGACTACTATTTGCAAAACCGATAAATTTGAAAAAAATGCTCGATCAACTCTTTAACCGCTAATAATAAGTCATCCCTCCGCTTATCCTTGTCTATCCAGTTTACGCAGCTCACTTCCGACGACACGAGCCATACACCATTAACAATGACAATATGCTTTTTCTCATTCTCATCTTACTATCTGCTTAATATACTCTCCAACACCTCAAAGGAAACTCGGGCCTACGTTCACCGCATCATCATGGAACTAGCCATACCCCCTAAAACTTGACGCCAAACGTTTCATCTTTGTCCACTTTCAAGCCTATCCAGCCTCTCTATCTGAGCTTAATATGATTGCCCGCTTCAGTTTCCTGCTCTCTCCTCTCCGTCTAACCTCCTCTGTCTAAATCGCTCTACTCCTCTTCATCTCTTTAATCTTCTCATCTACGCGCTCTCTACGTACGTCTCTCTACCTTACTCCGTACTCTCTATCTCTTTCTCTCTCTCCTCTCCTGTTCCAACTCTTACTTACCCCCAGGCATACCCGCTAGGCCAAATCATACTTGAATTGTAAGCTGTAAAGTTTGGGAACACATAATCCCCTTAGGGATACAGTTGCTTATGAAAAAAAAAAGCCTAAACAAAACAAGATGCGACTTCCTTCTCAGTAGTCAATTCGTTCTGATTTGAACTAGAATGCTCTGTACCTTACAGTTTTTCCAACTTCTGTTTACGCACACTCAATAACACCAGCATGGAATACAAAAGGATGAGTTTAGAAAATCTTATCTAAGACTATATAGAAAAGGGGACAATCAAGTTACCTATTGATAGCGGCAAGATAAAACAGACTCTATGACAGTCATTTGACATACACAACAAGTGGAAGTAACACGTGTCGTTGAGAGAGACCAGTTTTTAGAATGCAAGTGTTGAAAGCAGAGCTTACAAATAATTACATACTCTACATACCATTGATATTTAAGTATTGAATATGAAAGGATAATCAGGTCCCACATGAACGATCCTAAGAACATAACTGGTTTAGGAAAAATATATATTTGTCCCATCAGAAATAAAAATGTTGAATGTGTAAAGAGAGAGAGTGGAGACATTAAACCAAAAAAACACAGACAATAAACAGGATGTGAAACACTACTGCAAATGAATACATCAAAAAAAACATAATTATATATACGTAGACATGAATTGCCCTTGAAATTCAGGCGACTCATTAATTCGTTCAAATAAAAATGGATAAAATATTAGATATTATCATCCAACCGCCAGCAATAATAACAACCCGATGAGAAACCATGATCCTAAATGATCACATGATACCAACATCACTACCCATCCCACATAACAGACCAGACTATAGAGTAAATTAGAAACAGTAAAAAAATGAGAAAGTTGCAATAATACTTATAGAATATTGGAATAAGCTAATCTGGAATAAACGATAGTTAACACTATATGAACTGCGAAAAAAAATCAATAAATAAGGTCGAGACTGACGGGAGTCGAACGAGTAAAAGTATCAAATTGCCCTCGATACTATCGGTTAGAAAATATCGATATATCGCAAGCATAACATAAGTGTCTATTATATGAGATGCAACTGGAGCAGTAAAGAAAAGTATGATTGTTATGCAAAAAATTACCTAAGTATTATGTCGTAAGATATTATCATGGAATATATCAGAAATACACCGAAGCCTAGCAACTTTTACTACTATACGTTATTTCTACTCGTGACTAGGGAGGTGCCTGAAATACCTTTAAACCAACCCATAGGTCTTAAGGTCAAGTAGAGCGATTACACTAGATAAATCAATTGTAACATGACATAACGCATTATAACGTCAGAGAAGCTAAACTCACGTAAATACGACTACATCTATATAAATAATACTAATATATATTATATTATAAGTCTATTATATATATATATAATATATATATAATATATGATATATATAATATGTATAATATATATATATAGAGAGAGAAGAGAGAGAAATGAGGAGAGAGATGGATTTTCCCCAGAAAAGAAAACCACATATACAAGTTACAAATTTAATTAGAAGGCACGTTTAATGGACGTTACTGTAACATCATTAAGGCAAATAGAATAGGATAAGTTTGAAATTTAAAGTTTAAAAAAATATTTGGAAATTATTATAACGCACATCTATAAAATTTTCTAACAATAAATGGTTAAAAAATAAATTCCAACATTGTAGGCCGTTCGCTTTCAAAGAATTTTCATAAAAATGTCTTCTGCATGTTCTTATAATAATTTTTTCAAGTTTTCATCCTTGGGAAAATCAGAAATCTATTTAATAAGTTATTTAAAAAAAAAAGTCAATTCATAATCACCTCTAAATTTGTTGAAATATTTGTGGTTGGTAATATAAAAACCACTAACCATTTCTTTTCTGGGTGTTATTTATATTAATAATAGGGACAGCTAATCTTAGATATAAAGTCTCGGGTTGATACTGTGTTAGACCAAGACATATTAATCATACCATAGAAATTCATATATGAGTCAATTTCTTAAATTCTTCTTTTAAAAATCTGCAGTTACGCTAATACCGCTATCGCTTTGAACCAGCGTAAGTAGTAAGAATGGATTGATATCACTTGGACCGATATTTTACGAAACTTCTTTTGAATAAATTTCGTAAACCTTGGTTATTTTAATTTTTCTTCCTTCTACACGTTTAGTGGTCCAAACCATCAATATATATATATAGTAATATAAATTAAAATATAATATATATTATATATAATATATATATATATATATATATATATTTCAAATAAATTTAATATTTAAAATTTAATATATAATAATTATATATATATGATATATTTAAACATAAAGTATGGTATTGAGGTTAATCAAAATCCTAAGTGTTTCCCAGCCCCGAATGAATATCAAAAGGAATTGGCTCACATGCCATAATTTCTGAGTAATCCTTAATTATAGAATCAAAGAAGCAGAATAAGATTAAAACAATGTTTTGTCTGTTTTCTTAAAACAAGTTTGTTTACTTCTTAAAACAAGTGTTTATTTACAATTAAACAATAGAAGATGAAAATAGATCCAAGATAAGTATCAGAGTAAACCAAATAAAAAATATTATTACAATTTTAAAATTGACTTAAAAAATTTTAACTTTTTATTTATCATATTATAAATTAATTTTAAGTCTTTTATTTTATGTCCATACCTTTTGCTATTTATTGATTTCCTCAGTTAGGATCGATCATGAAAGCGACAATTGTCAGAGCAAAATTGTGAAATAAGCTCTTTTTGAATTTTATTTCTTATTAAGATCTTATTTACAAATCTTCTCATCTTAATCTATCGCTTTTTTTTTTTTTCCTGAGAACTAGTATGACTAAATTTTTAAGTTTGCTTTAATCCATGGATTACGAACCCCTGCCAAGGCGATAAGTAGTAATAAGTAATAATAAAATAA